>BRYA01000690.1:0-19303 GCA_030267965.1 Triparma columacea
TTTTACGGAACTAAGATACGCGGAAATCCTGGGAATTACGCTTGGGGAAAACAACGTAATTGTGCACGTATGGAGAGAGAGAGAGAGAGAGAGAGAGAGAGAGAGAAGGGAGTTACAGCAATGGCTGTATTTAGGGACAACTCCCCTGGCCTGAACGAGACACTTCAGTGGAAGTAAGTGCAGATTATTGGTGTTCAGAAAAACATACAGTATTAATACTTGTTTGACATGACGGCATCTTTACGTTCTGATTTGTCAAGTAAAATACGAAATATTATCGTTTCGTGTGAATAGCTTTCTTCCCGTACATTATTACATGCAAAAACTCTGATAATTCGTCCTCATCATCTCCCCCTCAAATTCACTTCCCCCCCAATTCCCCCTTCCCCTTCCCCAGCCTTGATTACTTTTCATTTAACCATGCATACCATATCGTTAAACCTCTCCACTTCATTCGCGCTCCCTATACACAGCGGGGTCCTTTGATCGACAGCCTTAATCTCCACATCCAGCACCGATCCCCCGCTCGTCCCGTCGCTCGTTTTCCCCCCAGCTTTCTCAACCAACAATCCAAATGGCGCGGCCTCGAATGCTAGACGGAGTTTAGCTGGTGAAGCGTCTGAGGTGGGGTTACTGAATACTCCCTGGTTCTTGGTGAACTGTTGGTAAACGTCAGGTACCAAACCTCCGCTGTACCTTAGTGTGTACTTCTCTTTCATGTAATGATCCAGGAGCTCCTTGTACCCGGGTAGGTCTTGCGCGGCGCGCATGTTTGCGGGGGCGAATATCTTACAGTCTTCGGATATTTTTATGTCCTTCCGAGAGCATATCCACGGCGCGAATGTACCGTCTGATAGTTGGCATCCCTCCGGCGTGCAACCGTAGGTGAACTCGTAAACACCATCGTCAAGTACGACGAGCACAGTCGTACGAGGACCGTATAGTGCGACGAGTGAGGTAACCTGATCGCGTCCGGTAGCGCCGATAAGACCAGTTGATTTAGGCCAGATGCCAATCATGGTACCGACTGCCCAGTTGTTGTCGACGATAGAGCTACCGTCGAGCGGGTCCCAGCATACGGTGTACTCCTGGTCGGGGTTGAGGGTTCTGACGATGGGGTCCTCCTCTGAGGCGCCGTCTTTGATTACCTTGGAGTCCTTGCACGCGTCCCACATTATGTTGTCTGCGATTACGTCGACGGAAAGCTGGGCGTCGCCGAAGGTGTTGGACGAGCCCTCAACGGTAACAAGGGCTGTCCTTAGGGCCTCCGTAATGTCGGCGCAGGCGTCGAGCATCTCGCATATGACTGTCCTGAGCATGGGGTCGGGGCACTTGGCGTCGAGGATGGTGTCGAGGTCGTCGTAGCTGTCCTGCTTCTCGGTGGTGGTGTAGAAGGAGGTACCGGACGCGCCGTACTCGCCGTGGAGGGTGGTGGGGGTGGAGGGGGAATGGTGGACGGGACGGCGGAGGAAGGCTGATGGGGAGTTGAAGGATAGGGCAACTGTTGGAAGGGTGAGGAGGCAGAGCAACTTCATGGCTGTGGGTGGTGAGTGGTTTCGGGGAGGGGGGGGGGGGGTTAGAGGTTGTGGTAGGGGTGTGGTTGAGGGTTAGGTGTTTGGGTGTTGTGGGTGATTTAGGTGATGTATAGAGGCTCTAAAATGTGATTTTAGTTGTGGATTGAGTTGTGGTTCGAGTTGAAGGCCAACTTAAAGCGTATGTTGTCGCCAATTTTGCCCAATCTTCCCCTTTCCTCGCCTTTCCTCGCCACTCCTCTTTCTTGCACTCTTTTCCTTTGGCTTTGTTGTCCTTTATTTGTCCTTAATGTGTCCTTAGTTGTTGTTTATTGTGTAGTGTATGTGTGTTTGTGTATATGATAGTGATATAGTGCGTGTTTCGTTGTCCATAAGGGTCATATAAAGGGATATAATCTAATTGATGAGCTGACAAGGCTCGATGTTGGAATCAACAAGTTGCATTATATTGCTCTAAATGCGCTATATTTCAGTTCAAATGATATGATAGCGAAGTGTGTGATGTTATAATGATTGTGTGTATAGTGTATAGTGTGTAAGTGTAGTTATTGTTTGACTTACTTGGCTAAATGTTTGGAAGACGTGGTCATTTTGAGATCCCCTCCTTTCCAGACTATTATTTCTAAGCCATGAAGCTTCTTCTTCTTATATCCACTTTGGTGGCTGTAAATGGCTATATTACTCCTCTACTAAGGTTAGTATACAAGAAGAACACTATAATATCCCACACATGCTGCTAAAAGAGGCTAAAATGTGGCTTGAAGGTTCACACTCCCGACTAGACACCCATTATATACAAATATGTCCTCTGTATCACCATACAATTCAGATCACACTACATTATCTCAATTATATAATTTGTATGTCACCGCATGTACCACTAATATACAAATAAGAGCCCTCAAACTCGAAATATTGACACATTGAGGAGGTTGAGCTGTCGAGCCAAGCTCCATAATTGCAACCATTTTCATTCAATTTACGACATACACAACGTATCACACCATTAATGAGATACCATTTACCTACTCAACCAAAAAACAACAACAAACAATGACCAAAAACGTCAAAACGAAGGAAAATTAAGCCTTTCTAAAACCACTAGAAAACACCGCAAACACCAACACTACCACCAACACTAACACCAACACGAACGACAACACTCATCACCAACAAACACACAAACACAATATCTAACCATTCCCCCACCTTCACCCCCACTTCCCCCCACTTCCCCTCTATCCCCTCCCAAAATTCCAGCGTCCGCTCCCCCACCTCTCGCTCCCCAACCACCTTCCTCCGTTCCACCGCCACCCCCCCTGCATCTCCCACCAGGAAGGCTCCAATCTTCGACGAGGTCTGCGAGACGACCGGCGTAACCTTAACCCGTTTCATGATTGAGGTGGCCATGTTAAACCCCGAGCTCGCCGAGTTGCCATCCCTATTCTCCGGCATCGAGACTGCCTGCAAAGCTATATCCAACATGGTAAAACGCTCCCAACTAACAGGTCTGACCGGTCTAGCTGATGGAGGCGGTAGTATAAACGTTCAAGGTGAAGAGCAGAAGCAGCTCGACGTAATGACCAACGACGTCCTAAAGCGCGCGCTACGTTTCACCGGGAAGCTGGGAGTCCTGGCGAGCGAAGAGGAAGATACTCCGGTTGATGTACCGAGCAGGAAGACGGACGTTATGTTCGATGAGACGAGCAAGTACGTAGCCGTATTTGACCCCCTCGACGGCTCCAGTAACGTCGACGCCGGGATCCCGACCGGGACCATCTTTGGCATCTTTGAACATGATGAGGAATGCGTTGTGGAGGACTCGAAAGACATGACGGAGGATGAAATGAAGTGCCTCGTTAACACGCTTAAACCCGGAACTGACTTGATTGCGAGCGGGTACTGCTTGTACAGTAGCAGCTGCTTCTTCGTTATGACCATTGGGAATGGCGTTTATGGATTCACACTTGATGAGAATATCGGAGAGGTAAGGAATTGGGGTGGGGGGGGGGCTACAGGGACGATGATAATTGTTGCAGAGACGATGCAGAGAGAGGATTGTTGCAGCGAAGAACTTACAATACTCAACAATACCCATATCTCACGATACATCTAACCTTCCCCCCCCACACACACACCCACACACCTCCCTACCTTTTTCCCCACCTATTTTCAGTTCGTTCTCTCCCACCCCAACATAAAGATCCCCGCAACGTCAAAGATCTACTCCTTCAACGAGGCGAACATGCCTCAATGGGATCCCCCCATGCGCGAGACCGTCGAGAAGTGGCGTCTCGGTACCGGTCGTTCCGGCAAGCAGTTCTCATCCCGTTACATCGGATCCATGGTCGGAGACGTCCACCGCACGCTGCTGTACGGAGGCGTGTTCGGATACCCGAGTGATAAGAAAAACAAAAACGGGAAACTCCGTCTCCTATATGAGGGGGCGCCCATGTCGTACCTTATGGAACAGGCGGGGGGACTAAGCAGCACGGGGAAGGAAAGGGTACTTGAGATTGTACCTACTGAAGTTCATCAGAGAGTACCTATGGTTATGGGGAGTAAGGACGATGTTCAGGAAGTTATCGACGCTTACAGCAAGGCTTGAAGAAGGGGATTTTAAGGGGGGGGGAGGGGGAGGTGGAGGGGGGGAGGTGGAAACAAACATTACCATTTTCGTAAGTCGAGGAGAGACAGACAAGGAAGGTATTGTTGGAGAGGGTGATGGAGAGGGAAGGGGAGGGAGGACAAGGAGGGACGTTTTGAGAGGAGGTAGGACGGGACGGGAAACAGTGATCAACGACTTTTACGTATCCTTAAGATTTCCAAAACCCTCTTTATTACTTTTGGTGGAACGATTCATTTATTACATGCAACCAACAATCTAGGCATCACAGGTTCGTTAATCGCTATCGATTTCTATAATCTCAATCTCCCTTCCTCCCCCTCCCCCCCCCTTAGTCGTCGTCGTCGTCGTCGTAGATGCCGTTCCCCCCCCTCCTCCTCCCCCCCTAACCTCCTCTCTAAATGCCCCATCTCTAAACCCTCCCTCCCCCACCTTCCTAACCTTTGCGTTCGGTGTGCTCTCCAGCATCCCCATCATCCCTTCCTCTTCATCCTCCTCCTTAGTCGGTGTCCCCCCTCCCCCCCCGCTCTTCCTCTTCCTCCTTTTATCCCCTGGTTTATTATCATCAACTTCAACCCCCCATCCCCCCCCGTCACATTCCACTACAAGTACCTTCCCTTTACACCCCTCCTTCCCCCCCCCCATCTCCAGCGCTTCCCCGAAAAGCCCGCTCCTCACCAAACTCCCGACCTCTGTCTTCCTCCCGCATACCGGGCACGCCCACCTTCTGGCGGATGGGAATGCGTTCATTTTAACAAAGTACCCACAATCGAACGCCTGGCTATGTTCGCACCCTCTCCCCACAACCGGGTTATCTATAACCTGCATGCTGTTAACGTCTTTTAAGTTAAGTCTAACTTTCAAGCCTTCCATGTCCACTTCCTCCTCCCCGTCTAGACATACAGCTTTACCCTTAGCCCAACGTGTTGCGTCGGTGACACATTTATCAACACTGTACGTTGGGACGTTGGACATTACGGTTTTAATAACCTCGTCGTCGGACTGACGACGACCGCCTATTACGCAACCTACGTAAGCGATATCGTCGGATGATGTTATTACTACGGTACGGAGACGACGACGGTTGGAGGAGGGGACGGAAAGCATGTATGACATACCTAGCCATTTACTTCTACGGAGATTCATTTTTAAGTTAAGGTGGAGGGAGGGGAGGGGGGGGGAGTTGATTTGTTAGAGGTTTCTTCTTCTCAGGTCCTCGTAAAAACCCTCAAACCCTTCCCTCCCCCCTTTCCCCCCTCTTCCCACTTAAAATTTAATCTCTCATCGTCTCACCTATCGTGGCTTTGTTGTTTCCTTTGTTTAACCGTATGATACCCTCCATCAATCCATATATCCGTCCCCTTCGGCCATACATGGCAGTCGCTTTCCCCTTCCCCCGGTTTATCTACCGGTAGAAACACAACCCATACGTCACCTTTGTAATCGCCGGAGTCAAAGGTGCAGCGACCGACGGACTTGGGCTCAAGACGAGGTCTTGTACCACCGGCGTTTACTTTGAGTGTGTTGGGCTTGATTTTCATGGTAACAAACGGTCGTGATAGTGGTGTTGGTTGGTGGATGAAAGGGTCCCAAGACTGCAGGCGGGTAATGAAGGAAGAGGAGGCTAAGGAGGGGTTTGAGGGGGACGTTTCAGAGGTGGAGAGGAGGGGGAAGAGGGAGGGTGAGCTGGCGGGGGCGGGGACTACTATCGTGCAACGGGCTGTCATTGTTGAGGTGGAGTAGGTGAAATTGGAGAGGAGGGAGGTCGTTGAGGTGTGGGGGCGGAGGCTGGCGAGGGGGGTGGAGGACGAGGAGGAAGAGAGGTTGGGGGGGGGGGGAGGGACGTTGTGGCCGAGGTTGATGGAGGAGGCGGTGGTGGAGGTGGAGGATGACGACATTGAACGACCCAGTGGGACAGGTGGTGATACGGAGTTTGACTAAGGGAGTAGCTTAGAGTAAGCTTGGGGTTGCATCGGTTGGAAGGGGGGTGACATTACATTACATTCCCAACTCACCTGCTGTCTGGCATATGGATAAGAAGCGCCCTGCTGCACCTGTTGTCGCTGCTCTTGCTGCTGCGTTGTGGTTCCGGCCGGTATCATTGAACCAGTTATCGCGGTTCCCAGCTTCCCCCCCCCGCTCTTCCTGTCGTCTATCGCCTGAAACCAGCCCTTTAAGTCGTCCAGTGCCTTCCTCCTACTCTCCTGGCTCTCAAATCTATCCATACTCATCCGGAAGGAGGTCTCTAAAGACGATACGAGGCGTGCGATGATGGCTGCCTTCGGTCCAGACTTTAGTGTGCCCATTATTACGCATAGTTCCTTCTGTGGAGTGGTAGGGAGGATGATTTGTGGTTCAGTGTGTGAATTAGCTTGTTTTTACGGTAACGATATGATGAGATTGATAATGCAGTCATGAATATGGTAAATTAATCGCGTAATATGTTCTCAGTGACGAAAAAAGAGAAACTCCCCCGCCACCCTCAATCGCTTCCTCATCAAATAAGTTTGTTATAAGTCTAAATAAGTCCAAATTAGCTCAAAAGACTCACCAGCTGAGGTACACGGAGACTATTCAGCTCGCTGCATCGACGTCGCTTGATGGCGAGCCAAAGGTCCTCTCTTCGGGCGTCTTCCATGGCGTTTGTCATTTTTCTTGGCCAAAAAAATTCAGCAACAAAAATCATTTTGCAGCCCAATTTAATCATTAAATCACCCATTAAATCCCCATCTACGCAATTGATCGAGAAATAAGTCATGGTGAGGTTGAATTATACTTAGATTCCCAAAAAACACTTTTTTAAACTCCTCAAATGCTGTCTATGGCTCTCATAATTCACCATTACTCACATTATCCCCTCGCTCCATCTTCCTACTGCTCCTTTTCTGCTGCAAACACAGCGCTGCTCGTGCACGGATCACTCACATGATTTGGGTGACGATGGGGGTGTGTCTTTGATAGAGTCAGTAGATATAGACTCAGTGCGTTGCTTAAATGAACAGGTCCATGGATCATGCAAAACTATAATAAAACACTATCAGGTAAGGGAGGAGGGGAGAGTGCTGCGGGTTCGGCGAGAGCCTTTCTGCGAGACTAATCCTTCCGTCCCCCCCCTCCAGGAACGTGACACCACAGAGCCCTACATGGAGAGCAATGAGGATGACACTGAGATGATAATGCATGTCCCCTTCAGTGAGGGGGTCCGACTCACCCAGTTAAGCGTTACCGGTCACATGGGGGGTACGGCTCCGAGCTCAGTGAAGTTATGGGCCAACAGGGACGATATCGACTTCAGCAATGCTGAAGACCTGCCGGCTGCTCAGACCATTGAGCTGGTGGACCCTGACGAGCACACAGGGTTCGAGGGGAATTTGGACTACCCATTGAGAGGCTCAAAGTTCAACAATCTCACGCACCTCACCATGTTCTTCTCCGATAACTTCGGCGCGGACAACACTAGAATAAACTACGTGGGCTTCAAGGGGGCGAGGACCAACACGAGGCACGGGGTTGTGGAGTGCGTTTACGAGGCTAGAGCTGTGCCTGGAGACCACCAGAAGGTCAAGGGTGAAAGTAGTGGGGGCGTCATTTGAAGATTCCCAAATAACCAAAAGAGCTCATCATTTTCTTTATTCATCTATGACCCATTGTTTATCTCCTTTATATTTCCGAACGAACCCCCATCTACTTGAAAGTCTTGAAGACCTTGACCCCCTTCTTGAAAACCTTAACACCCCACTTCCCTACCTTCCCCTTCGCTGCCACTCCCATCTTCATCAACCATACCCCGAGCCTCTTCGAAATAGTCTTTGATATTGGGTTCCCCAAGATGCCCCCGAATCCAAGATTGAGTACCGTGGATATAAACACGAACCTCACAGCCTCCTTAACCCCCCCATTAATCACGTCGTCCAGTATGGCGTTCGCTAGTCTACGTACAGGTGCCAGTGCCTTGTGCTCTTTGACGACTACGACAACAGGGTTCGAAGAGGTGGGAGGGGGGGGGGAGGATACGGGGGTAAGAGAAGCGACGAACCACTTTGCTTTCACCGACGTTATGGGGGAGGGTGGAGGCATCAGGATTACTTTATCGGTGCTCTCGTATGCATGGGAGGGGGGTTCGTAGCTCCCGGATGTGGTGGGCGGGTGCACGAACTTGGTAGATGATAGGATGACTATCAAGAGCGTCGTTAAGAATGCGGCCATCCTGAATCCTCCGCTTCTCCTAGCCTCCTCCGCCTCCTCGACTTGTTCATTCTCGACTTCCCCCTTGGGCTCTAGTGCCTCCGCCCTCGAGATTTCCATCCTCGCCCTCCTAACACTCTCTGGCGTTATAATCTTCTTGAAAGCCACTCCTCCACCCCTCTTGCTCGCCCTCTTTATGTCCTCCGCGATCTCCTGACTAACGTCTAACAACTTCTCCTCTTCAATCCTCATCCCATCGTCCACGCTTGGGCTGAGGGCGTTTATGTTCGACGACACAGAACTAGAATTCTGAGATGAGGATGGGGTGCTGGAACCGCGGTCCATGGGGGAGGGGAGGGCAAAGGAAAGGGGGGTTGACTGCTTGCGGAGTAGGTAGTCGGCAGATACGAGGACCTCGTTGGGGCCGAGTTTAGGAACCTTTGAGGCCGCGCCCCAGGTTGGGGGGAGGCCCTTGCTTGAAGCTGCGACGGCTGAGCGGGCAGGAGCAAAGCGAAGATCGAAGGGGGTTAGAAACGGGATTTCTTTTTACGCAAGTGTCGTCGCTTGGCTCCTCCTCGCTCTGCCCTTTCCCTTCTTGTGCATTCTCACCTCTACTCGGCGCTGACGGCACGACTTTACCGATGCTCTCTACGGAGGAATCAGTGGAATTCATGAGGCTAGATGACTGGTCGACGTCGACGCTGAGGTTTGTCCGGACCAAGTCGGAAGCGCGGTCGTAGTTCATCCGGGTCTTGGTCCTGGAGGGCTTGGTAAGGGGTATAGTGGGGGTCTTGGAGGCATGGGATTTGTTCTTCTTCGATCCTGAGGTAGGTTTTGGGCGACTTGTCTTCTTCCTCTTCCCGTTCATTTTGCGTACCAATTTCTTCTCGATCGGAGTCTCACCCTTTGAGTTTGGGGTGTCGGGGTCAGGGGTGTCAGGAGACTGTATCACCATGGTCATACCAAAGTCGTCCGCGACGATACTCGATCTCTCCCTTCTAGCCTGCTTCCTCTTCTTACTCGAGTCAGTAATGTTCCTTGAACTCTTCTTGCGACGGGGGGAGGAAATGCGCCGACTCGAGTTTATTGTCGGAGCAAATATTGCACCCCACTGCTCTATTACAGACGCAAATCCAGTCTTTTTAGGGACATAATTAGATGCATGCGCTGGTGAGGAGTTAGATGAGAGCGAACCTAAAGGTTTGCGGGCAGGAGATGACATTTTCTTGAAATTGGTCAAACCAAATCTGGTCAAAACTGATTGCAACGGTAACTGAAGAACAAACTTTGTAGTCGCGTCTTCGTTTCGTTTCTCTTCGTTGTACTTGGGGGGAGAGGGGGGCTAGTTTGATTACAAGAAGTGAAATTCGAATGCGGCGCGGTTGGGTTGAATAGTCGTTAAAGTAATGCAGAGGGAGGACCTCAAGGGGAGGACATCTTGGGGGGGAAATGGAAATAGTGCAAGGGAACTTCCATTTCAGTCAAAAGCCTTGTGCCCTTCATTACATCGCCCCTCCGTCCCTCTACCCCCTATCCCTGGAGTGCTTTGTTGGCCTGTTTAACCTTGTACAAAATATCCTGTGATTTCTCGTTAGTGTTAGACCCTTCGTGTCTCTTCTTCGTCCTCCGCTCCTGCTACATGTCTCACGGCTTACCTTCATCCCGCTCAACCCAACCTCCATCTCCTCCACCCTCTCATTTCCTCCGTTGTCTACGACCCTGAACCTGCACAAGAACACGGGCACGTTCTCCCCTGTCCCTGAGGACCTCACGCGGTAGTCGAGCCTCCAGTCGAAACCGACCATCGTGTCTTTGCTGCTGTTGGAGAGGTTCGGGAGGGTGCCAGTGTGGGAAAGGAGGGAACGGAGGGGGGCGTAGCACTGGGAATAGAAGGAGACCACAGAGGCTATTTGGGGGGGGGGGAGGGGAACGTCCTCGAGGTACTGGGTGAACGACTCAGAGGTCGAGCTGGTACGGACGAAAGCAATTATCGTGCTTGTTAAGGCGGCTGGGGGAGGGAGCACGTGGGCACAAGCAGAGCAAGTGTGTGGGGGTGAGGGGGAGAGGGGGTTAGAGGGATTGGTTGCAACAAAGACTTCGGACGAGTATTTAGGAGTTGCACGGCCACCGGAATTTATCCTCCTCCCCCCGCCTCTCCCCCTCCTCCTGCCCCCCCTCCCCCCCCCCTCCCCCCCCAACTCACAGTGTGCCTTAGCAGTGATCTCCTTTCCCCCGCAGTCCCCCTCGATGCCCTCTATCGGTCCCCCTCCCATGTACTTCTCCTCCCTCGTTAGCATACCGAAGACGCACTTAACAAACTTGGGGAAGGTGCTTTCGGGGATGGAGGATAAAACACGAAGGCTGCTTTGGTTGGAGGTAGGAAGGATATCCATGGCGAGTATAGGAATGGGGGGG
This sequence comes from Triparma columacea, assembly GCA_030267965.1. Lineage (NCBI taxonomy): Eukaryota > Bolidophyceae > Parmales > Triparmaceae > Triparma > Triparma columacea. The sequence goes on from BRYA01000690.1 coordinate 10,759, forward strand.
GGAGTAAGGTCGATGGGTACGGGGGGGGGGCGAACAAGAGGATTTGGTTCGTTCTGATAGTGAAAAGGGTGGTGAAAAATAGGAAGATCCCAGATTCCGACTGATGGGATCCTCCTTAAACCTTTGGGGGAAGTCGGAAAGTCGGGGGGAAAATTGTGTGTTATCGTCTTTCCCTACTTTTAATATTTCGCCGTGGTACCCCCTACCGTAAGGTGTAGGTAGAGCACAATACGATTGTCGTTTTTCCCAACAATCTGGTCAAAATTTCCCGACTTTCAAAGGCCAACACTTCGAATCGCTGCACTGGACTTCTCCTCCTTTTCCTTATCATCATAACTTCCAACAAATGTAAGACTGGGTTGTCGTATTGTGCGCGTCATTTCATTAGTCTCTTTCGATTATTGAGCTTATTACCCCCTAATCTCGTGTATCTATTGTTTGATGTTGTTTGTGTGTTTAAAATGACTCCGAAACTTGCCGTGGAGTCGAAGAAGGCTTTTGTCAAAAAAAAATCAAACTGAGGAGCTTTTTAGAAGTTTGATATGTCCAATTTGCTAACCCTGGTCATTCGTGTAAACTATTCGCACACCAAATCTGATACTATCCTCATTAAAGCCTCATTCATCAAAAGCATAAACAGAAAAAGGAACACTCTCTCAAACACACTCTCAAACACACACTCTTAGAAGCAATCGCGTTTTCCAAACACAACAACAGCACAATTATGACTCAGGTTGAAGTTGAAGAAGACATTAGCCTTGTAGGTAACAATGGTGGCTTCAACAGCGTAGACGGCAGCGCCAATACAGAGGCTAAGAAGAAGAAGAAGAAGAAGAAGCGCAGCAAGAAGAAGAAGGCTGCACCTCCTACCAATTCTGGCCAAGAGAGTAACGCGGGACTCAGCCACCAGCAGTTGGTCCTGAGGAGCGTGATGAGCGAGGGTTACAATGAGGATGAGGTCAATAAAGCTGTCGGTGAAATGTGGGATAAGTCTTTAATGTACGATAACGTCAAAGCAATTTTGAAGTATCTCAAAGGGGAGAAGGGAGGGGACGATGAGGATAGCGACGACGAGGAGAAGGAGCGCAAACCTAGGGTAGAGAAGGAGAAGGAGGAGGAGGAGAAGAAGGAGCCCCCTAGTGCATCCTCCTCCCCCTCAAACTCCGCTCCAAAGGTTGCTCAGCCGTCCTCTCCCAAAGGCCAGGCGGTGGCCTCGCCTGACATGGAGACATGGACATTCATCAAGCGCCTCACCTACGCAGCTTCGTACAATGAGATGGCCTCCTCCGTCTACGCCATCCACACCTGGTCCACCACGGCCACCAACGCCGAGCTGAAGCAGTTCGTCAACAACGACGTTATCAGGGTCTTCCTGAAGAGGGCCGTGGAGTGCGAGGAGAGCGTCTGGGGGAAAATCAAGGGGAACCTGGGGGACATTTTGAACAGGGTCGGAAAGGGGGGGGGGAAGGCTATGGAGGTGCTTGAGGGGGGGAGGGAGATTAAATCAGAGGGGGGCATCGAGGTGAGTGTTTTAGGGTGTCTCAGAAGTGAGTCGACAGATTGTTACTGCCACTTGGTACACTAACGCCTCCCCCCCCCCCCAATACACAACACACGCAGCTCTCCATCGTCGTTGACCAGGTCTGCAAGGCCTTCTCTGCACTTTTTTTCTCCATCCCGTCCACCCCCACCCCGAGCACGAACGGTCCCTCCAGCAAGGACGAGGCCCTCGGAAAGCTCGTCAAGAAGCTCTCCAAGATCAAACCACCCACCAAGAAGAGCAGTAAGGTGAGAGAGAAGATATGAGGAGTAAAGGGGGGGATTAGTGAAAGGGAGGATTCGAATTACTTAACCAAACGCTGATCTTAACGCCCTTTGTTCGTCGCTTCGCTTCTCCCACAGACTGAGCCCCTCAGAACCCTTTTTCAGAGGAGGGAAATGGTGCAGCACGCTTTGGAACTCAGCGAGAAGATCCTCTCGATCAAGCAAGGTCGGGAGATTGACGGGGAGAACGATAAGCAGGGGAAGGCGTCGGCTGTCAAAAAGTCCCTCGAGATGCTCGGCAGAATTGAGGAGGAGCTCCCTCCTGGTAAATTGAGGGAGAAGCTCGTCCCAAAGGACGTCAGCGTGAAACTCGAGAACATCAGTAAGCACGAGGAGGAGTTTGCTGGGGTCAAGAGTGAGATCGCAGGCCTCAAAGACGAGAAGAATGTTGTCTTGGGGCCCAAGGAGAAGGAAGTTGAGAGGATCGATGAGGAGGTGAGTTTGGAGCGGAGCGTAACGTTGCTTCCACCCCCGTGCCCTAATTCACCAACTAACCTTTCGTCTATCGTCTTCCGCAGCTCGACGAAATCGAGAGGGAGGAGGAGGAGCTCTTGAGGAAGATTGAAAAACTCAAGGAGAGGAGGGGGGGACTTGAAAGGGAGAAGGACGAAATCAAGGGCGACATCGCGGACGTCGAGGAAGAGTTCAAAATACAATTCGATAGGTTGAACGATAAGTGCAAGGGCACAGTGGGGTTGATACAGCTGAACGAGGGCTTGGAGAACATGGAGAGGAACTTTGCTGGATTCTTCAAGGCAGTTAGAGAGGAAGTCGAGAGCGGGGGAGAGGGGGGGGGGAAGAAAGGTGGTGGTAACAAAGAGGGCGGAGCCCCGGTCGGGGACGTAGGCGCGGAGTACAAGAGGGACTATGTCAACAGGGCAAAGCACTACCTCGAGACCGAGGCGGCTTGCATAGCAAGTTTAGAAGGGAGGATAGAGGAGGCCTCGAACAAGCTGAAGCAGCTGAGCGTGGAAATCAACGAATGCGAGGCTCTGGGCATGAAGAGCATCGTCGCAGAGCTTGAGGACAATGTGAATAGGCTGAAAAAGGAGGCTTTTGAGGACAAGGGGGTCGTGGAGAAACTAAGGGAGGAGGCTAGAAAGGCGGTGGAGAAGACAAGGAAAATGGGGGGTGAGGGGATCTCTAGGCTTGCCAGGGAGTGCGGAGTTTGGGGGGGAGAGGAGAATGGGGGGTTGGAGGATTCCGAAGAGGCTGCTGTCTCGGGTCAAGTCTCGGACGATCGGGAGGAGCAGCTGGAGGCTCCACCCTCGCCTCCCAAGGTTTCGCAAAAGCAGAGCCCTACGATAAAAAAGTTTTTGGGATGGGCCAAGCCGCAGTCGAACCCCAACGAATTCACGGACAATATCGCGGCGCTCACGTTGACGGAGATACAGAAGGCGGAACTGGAGGAGAAGGAAATGGAGAAAAAGAAGAATACACTAAAGGGCGAAGAAGAGGGGGGGGAGGGGGGTGAAGAGAGCGAAGATTAAAGCCGGGTTTTAAAGTGGGGGAGGGGGAGGGGGGAGGGGCGTAGGTTAAGAAGAGAATGCGATGAATTTAAAGAGGGGAATTGCAATGTGAAAGATGGAGGGGTTGTTATTATCGACTGGCATCTTCCAAGTTGTCGATAAAATTCGACATCTCTCTTCTTTTTCGCATCATCTCGTAGGCCTGGTTCTTGGAGTTTTGTAATTCGCCGCCGGAATCTGAGGAGGAGGAAGGAGGGACTGGGAAGGAGGCGTCGGCTGTTTTTGGGGGGTTGGACTTGATGCCCCCCCCGCCCGCGTTCTTTAGGAAAGCTTTCTGGGCGATGGTAAGCTGGGGGGGGAGGGGTTAGAGAGAGAGAGAGTATGTTTCAAGTGGCTTGAGATCACTGCACTGACCTTCTTTGAAGTACTCGACGGAGGAGCTGAAGTCTGAGGTAAGGCAGCAGCAGGATTGGACGCAGCCAACGACAGCGACTCTGTTGTGCTGAAGCTCTCGAAGTCCTCCAGTCCTTCCCAAGCGTTTGGCGCAGACCTATTGGTCGAAGGCTGCTGCTGCTCGGAAGGAGCTTTTTTGCGATTGTTTGTTGGCGGGGTACTGCCTCCGGATGTTGCGACGCTGCCACCCCTGGAGAGGTAAGGGAGAGGAATTGAACTACTACTTTCAGAACCTTGCAAGTCTAGGGTCGGGTTGGGGCTGCCCTGGGTGCTACTGCTGGATGGAGGGGAGGGGGGGGGTTAGGGGGGGAAGATGAGGACAGGATTGACACCAAGGAAGGGGGCGGATAGTTCGCACCTGCTACGGCCGCCGGAGGAAGAAATTCTACCGATATTTTGGGGCCTCGTCGAGGAGTGTTCTATGGGGTTCTCGTTAAGGGCGCCCCGAAGGAAAGGATGCTGAAGGAGAAGTTTTGCCTTGGTCCCCTCCTTGTTACACTCCTGTACGAAGGATCTCGCCGCAGCAGGGAGATCCAAGTTGTCGTCCATCGTAAATAAGTGGGCAGCGAGATTACCCAAATCTCGGACATCTTTAGACTGATGACGAGACAACTCATGCTGAGGGGACGCGGATGGGAGGAGGAGGGAAAGGAGCGTAAAGGGGGGCGTGTAAGTCAGGGTCGGTCTATTTAAAAACTAAACCTTAAGTCTTTAGAACGACCAACTCACCTCTTCCCAAGATCGAGAGGAGTAAGGGAAGTAATTTGCAAGCTGGTGTAGAGGGGGGAGAGGTGGGTGAGAAATAAAGGGACAGAGTATACTGGAATGGCACTAACCCGCCCAGCTACTCGCCTTTAGAATGTTTCCCCGACACAGGAATACATTCTCCACACAAACTCCCAAACTTCCACCATGGAAATGCCCCTGCGAGTGCAAGTAGGCAAGACCCGACGTGATTTGCAACAGGTACGAAGCAACCACATTTAATGATAGCGACGATGGCACGTCACAATCATCTACTATCGACTCGAGCAAGCTAGAGAGAGGACCTCCTGAGCAGAGCTCACCGAAGATGGGAATAGTAGTGGAGGAGGAAGTAGTAGAAGTCGATGAAGGAACCACATATCTCACCAAGTTCTTGTGCTCAAGGTGCATCACAGAAGCGACGTCCTTCACAAACATCGCGTCATTGACCTCGCAAACCATCCAGAGTCTGCCTGTCTCGTCATCCATGGCCCGAAAAGATACACCATCCACCCCAAATGCATTCAAAAGCTTCGGCAAGGGTTTCTTCGCGACAGTATAAGATATCGGTGGGTGCATGATTAGAGCCAGAGAGGGAGGGAGATGAGGGAGGGAGGGGGGGGGTTCCAAATCAGTTCGCTCGAGGGGCAGGGGAATTGGGCAATTTCCTTCGAAACAAATATTAGTGGGTTTGTATTTGAACCCTAGGTCGTGACGGGTGCCAGTTACTGATGTATTGACCGACAATAGAGATGTTTCCACTCAAGATGGCTATATTCCTCACTGTCTTTCCACGATTTTCATTTTCAGATTTTTCGTGACCCAGGTGAAATTCTTTTCAATCCAATTTTAAATACATATATATACTAATTTATGTATGTTAAGCACTACATACTATTACAATAAAAAATGGAATCATTTATGAAAATATATTATATCTAAGAAATTTCAAATATTTATTTAGGTGATATAAATATACGTAAAGATTCAAAATTGTATAAATGTGAGATAATTGCATATATCAAGTTACATTTGAGACATTACTAAAATTATATTCTTGAGATGTCAAAACAAGTTTCATATTATCATATATACTAAATTAGTTTATTATATTGAATATCAATAGCAACATATATTTCGTAGCTATAAAATAGACAATTCAATTTTTCCGATTTTCGATTTGCAAGTGCACATCCTTAACCACAAAATTAATCTAGTGTGCGACTACCTAACACCAAATTAAGAGCACCTCAGCTCTTCTCGACATCGAACTCGACGCAAAACCTTCCTCGTTGAAGCGAAACTTCCCCGAGGCCACCCCCAACACTCCCTCCTCACCGCAACTGGTTTTACTGGTTTTGTTGATCTCCCCCATTAGGACATCTCGCACCCCGTAACTCACTTTTTACATTCATCTACGACTCCCACCAGAACCTCATTGCATATTTGACTCCCCCGCTGTCCAACAACACATCATTGTCCATCCTGCCCTGAGCCCTCCTGACCCAGGCTCATTTTTTAAGCTTGCGGACAGCATATTCGTCAAGGTAAGTGACGCAGAGGGGGGGGGGGGATAATATGACGAGAAAGTGATGCTTTGAGGCCTTCGCAAACCTTTTCATTGTGGAGATCAATGGCAGAAGAACACAGCAGATGGCAAGATTGTAGGGTACAAGGGGGCCTTCTCGGCAATTTCTTGAAACTGGTCGTAAAGAGCATTGGAAGCTCGACTTACCTTTCGCTAAGCTCACCGCACCCAATTTTTTCGCCCTTGCGCGCCGTTAGATACCAAGAAAGCCAATTTGAGTGTAAAAATGAGCACTAAAGACAGCCCCCAGCAGAAGGACAAGCACATTGTAGCCAGCATCGACGTCGAGCATGGCCTCAAGGACCATGGACAACCCATCAACATCTCCAGCGGGGTGAGCGAGGGTATATTTGGTGCTCCTGAAGATGTCATTGACTCTATCGATGACAATAATAATATGGAGAATGGACAGGTTTTTCGCGTCGACGATCCTCCTGACGGCCTCAGTGGCAATGAAAATTCAGTGGAGGAAAAAGCCGAGGGAAACAAAGCGTCTCTCGTAGGCATCGGTGGAGCCACCCAGACTAATGAGGAGATTGACAGGGCTGTTGGGTGCGCGACTCCCGGCCACATGCCAGTCGGCCTTGGGACTGACAGCCTCGCCACTGCCGCTCAGTCCATGACATTAGATCCTGACAACACTGTAAGGAACAAAGACCCCCCGCAGCCCCTCTCCAGCCCCTATCACACAACCTCCGCAATACACGGTCCCGTAGATATCGATTACACAGCTCTTGGCCCCAAACAAGTCGAACTAGTCAAGCTTCTGGATGACCGCGGACCCGTTGAGGGCCTTATTGACAATTCTACCGGCGTCGATGTGAAGGTTATGGAGCTTGCTGATGTCTTCCACGACGAGCGGGACAAGATCATCGACATTCTCCTCACCGATTGTGAGAAGGGCAAGTTCCGAAGGAAGACCCTCCAGGAGTTTGACGAAAAGGAAGGAGTCATTCACAGACTCATCTACTGGCAGCACTACGGCAGCAGGAATAGGTTTGTCGAATTTCTCCTCGACGTCAAAGTCGTATCTCCTGACAAATCGACGCACATTATGGAGTTGGCACCCCTTGATGAGGACGATCTTTCTGATGAGGCATCTGCGATGCTTGTCAAAATTCTAGCATTAACAAATACCAAGACTGTCAAACGAGGTGTCATTAAGGGCAAGCTCAGCTTCACTGACTTTGAGTTTGGACAAACTGCAGTCACCATGGTGGGAACTCTTAAGGCAGAGGAGAGAGCAACAGAGATGAAACCAGAAGTTAATGTTCACACATTCAAAAGCTTTAAGAGTGTGAGATCCACAAGATCTAGTGTTGAAGGCAGGAATATTGGCAGGACCAAGAAGGGCGACGTCAAGGCTGTGTATGCAGCAGTAAAGAGTATCATGGAGGAGGTAGGGAAGCAGTTCAGACAGCCTGGTCTCATTGACGAGCGGAGGAAGATGCACTTTGTAGAGGAGGTCATGCCAAGGGCACCGCCTCTGACAATAGAGGAGGAGGCAATGTTGGAGAAGGTTGGGAGTCTAGAGAAGGAACTCCACACAAAGGGAAAGAGAGTCAAGGGGACACTGAAGGAGGGCATCGACAAGTTCCTGTGGAGAGAGGGGGACAATGTGTGGGCAGCCTTTGGGGTCACTGTGGACAAGTCAGCGAAGGGTGTATTGGCAGAGGAATTTCTGCTTGACACATTTGCACTATCTGAGAAGCACTTCAGAAATAATGGGAACTTACCAAGGACTATCAGGAATGATTTTGAGGGAACTAGAAGCATGCTCTATCATTGTGGCGTGGAGGTCCCTGCCGCCACCAATCGACTATTTGAGAATTGGTACGTGTGGAAGGAAGTCAAACTTGAGAATGGCCAGACTTCATACATGCTAGCTTTTGTGCCACTGACAGAGTACCCAGGAGGAGGCTTCAAGGACCTCAGTAAGGAAGGATTTGTGCTAGCAGAGACTAAAGGTGTCTACTTCTTCAATGAGATTGCCCCAAATGTCTGTAGAGTGACACGCATTCAATCAGTTGATCTGAAATTCAGTGGCATTCAAAAGACACTGATGGACAAAGCAATTGACTACCTTGCAAAGAATCAGCTTGTTGAGGCCAACAGGTTGCAGAAGAAGTTCAGGAGGAACGGGAAGGAGGTTGATGCTGAGGTCAGGGGGGTTCTGGTGGAGAGGATGAGGGAGGGTGTTGAGTTGGAGGAGGACCAGAAGAAGGTGTTTGGGGAGTTGGAGGAGCTCTTTGGTGGGGAGGAGGAAGGAGGAAAAACTAAGATCTTGAAGAAAACGAGCTTGAAGAGTAGGGCAATTTTTAGGGCATCTTTAAAGGGTCGAATGGGTTTTGGAAAGCTCTTTGGTGGGGAGGAGGAAGGAGGGTGGGGGCCTCTCAAGTCACCTTATGAGGGAGTGAAGATGGAGATCAAGTACAAGCAGCAGGAGAAAGGAAAAAAGACACTTGGT
>BRYA01000691.1:0-32711 GCA_030267965.1 Triparma columacea
CAGTAGCTGCAGAACAGCTCGATTCTCCCCTCCGTAACCGTAGCTCCCCCCTCCTCTTACCTTGAACCGTTGTGAATGCTTTAGTCGTAGCAGCCACAAGCTTCTTGACGACCCTACTCGCATCCAAAGAGGAAGCCTTGACGTTATCACCCTGGAACCACCGCATCATGCTTGGAAGATCCGAAGGAATGACGTCCTCCTGCAAAGGGGCGCTTTTAACTCCAAGAGGAGGAGCAAAGTCTGGGTTGGTCGGGACCGAGGGGACTACGACTGGGACGTTAGAATCTAAGTGTGTAGTACTTTGCCTGATCTCCCCTTGAACTCCTCTACCACCCTCTCTTACTTACCTTCTCCTGCAGTGGGTCCGGGTGCAGGTTGCGTAGTAGGATCATTGATGACGAGGCTGGTCGGGATGGGTGTCGAAGCAGGTTGCGCAATAGGATCCTCGACGACGATCCCGAACGCGATGGGCGGCGAAGCAATCTGGATTGGCTGTAACTCAAGGTGGGGTGCTTTGCCGGGTTGGGTGGCATCGATTTCTTCTAACCACGAGGGGGTCGGACTGAAGTCGTCCTCAAGGTGCCTCTGGAAGGAAGAGGCGTTATCTGCAATCTCGGGTGCGCGCGGTTGGTGGACGTGGACACGATCTCCGGGGCTGGCGCAGTCCTCTGTTTCTCTGCTCCCGAGGTAGTCGGAGGCCAAGGTGTCAACAGGGTCATGACGCCAGTGGCGCTGGACTGGAAGGTGGGTATGGTTCTCAGAGGAAGTGGCTGTCTCGAAGTGGACATGAGGAAGCGAAATGACTGCGAAGGGTTAGGAATCTAGTTTACAGCGCTGTACATCCCAATCGAAATCCCCCCTCAACCCTCTCTTTGTACACTCTTCTTACCTTCCCCGACCATGGTGGCGATAGAGAGGAGCGTGAACATGCAAATCCACGTCCTATTTGCTCTTCTTACGGTCCCACGCGGGAGGGCTGGCCTTGGGAAGTTACCTTCGGCCGTTAGCATGATGAGGCTGGATTCCCTCGACACTATAAGGTGTACGGCGAAGTTATGTAGTTATGTGTTGTCCGTAGTGAGACAATTGGTTGGGGCGGGGAGGTGGGGGGATCAAATCCTCGAAGTTTGGAACAATAGGCAATACACAATACACCAGAATCCATGCCCGAATCGCAGAATCGTCCGAATCGACCCAAAAACCCCACCAATAAAACTTATTTAAGCCTCCCCTTCCAGTCGAGGTACGCACTCTTATTTCCTCTTTATACTTCGCCTTATATCGTTTGTCGTCCATTGGTGGCGCAATGTCAGCATGAGAGCGTTATATTCATCGTATTCATCGAGTTCCTCTCAGCCACTCTTTCTGCCTTTCAATGAGTCCTCCTATTTATCACTCTTTCGTTGATGTTTTTGCAACCTAAACCGAGTTAGGACAGGCGTTGCTTGGTAAACCCCATTTATGGGAGGAGACACTAAAATGGTGTCTTCCGTTTAGTGTTTATTTCAGGTGTCACCCTTCTCGAAGATAGATCCGTTAAATCTGGAGGGGAGCAGTCCCCCTGGCGTCAAAACACATAGTGAGCCTTGACCGTGGTTCACCGTGCACCTATACGTTCAGACATCCTTACTACAATCAACCTAGTTTTTATTTCGCTTTTAATGACTCGAGACGGATGTGATTGTGATTTGATGATGAGACGAACGATGACTAACTCACCTCGTCCCCTGTCCCCCAAGGCTTCGCCCCTGTGCACAGCGCCGACCTTTCTTTTCCGTGATGGCTTCTCTGGAGTGCGACCGTGACGTTGTTCTGTAATCGTTTTGAACTTTGTTGATATGAACGTTGTTTTGGAGCTCAAAGATACTTCGCTTCGCGCGCAAGAAGAAGGCAAAGCTACGAGCTGGGCGTGAATAATGGGTCTCCGAGGAGGCGTCGAATGGAGGAGAGGTAGAGGGGCGTGGATTGCCCCCCCGCTTTAGGAATCAACCGATAAGTGTTATAGAGCATGCGGAATATTCTCCCGAGTCCCTCCCTCCCTGCCAGGTTGTTGCTGTTTAATCGTTCCAAGGACGACAAAGTTGGGGAATCCAAGATCTTTGGTTTCAAGCGTTCGGACGATGGATTGTGGCTCAACACTGACTTGACCATTCATGTAGACGCGTGCGTATATTAAACATATTGGATACATAGCCGTGTTTTAGTTTCAAAAGAAGCGTGATTTATTGTGTCTCAGGTTCCCCTCTCTCTCCCCTGCTTCCCACGCCGCCCCCTCTACTCAATACATACCCAAAGCTTTCGCCCCCCTCTTTCGTTTACTCCGGGGGTGCCATGGCAGCCTCTCTCTCCGCAGGCTTGACCATCTGCCCGTCGATCTTGCTGAGCTGGGGGAGGTGCCTGAGGACCTCAACCCTCCTGAGCTCTGGTGTCTCGAATGAGTCGTAAATTGGGTTCCCTACGAGGAGAATGTCCTTGAGGGCGGGGAGGCTGGCAAGCTTGTCGAGCTCGGCCCAGCTCTTGATGTTGTTGTTGGAGATGTAGAGCGTTGTGAGGTTTTGTAATTCAGAGAGGCCGTCAAGGTTTGTGATTTGATTGTACGAGACCCAGAGCTGCTCGAGGGTCGACCCGAGCTCGTCGAGCTTCTCGAGTTTTTTTAGGGCGTTCCTACCAAGGGCGAGGATTCTAAGCTTGGGAGGATTCAGGACGATGCCAATTCTGTCAATGGCGTTTGTAGAGAGGGAAAGCTGGGATATGGGTGGCAAGGGGGGTTAGATCCTTCGACGTTTGAATGTGCGTACTGAAGCGTCACCGTGGCTCGCCGCCGCCCTGCTGGCTTCCCTCTTCACCACTCTCCTCGCTGCCTGCCCTTCTCGCCACCCTTGGTCGCCTCACCTGCTCGCAGTTCTTCAAAGTGTTGAGGCTGTTATCTAACTTGGTGATGGGGGGAATCTGGCAGAATAGCTTCACGACTTCCGCCTCCTCGGCTATGGCCTCGTTCTTGGCCTCCCAGCCTTTGATTGCTTGGCCGCAGGACTGTGTTGGGTTGGGGGGGGGGGAAGGAGGGGGGTTAGGATGAGTTGTGAAAATGTCCCTTACGAGAGTTTTGAAGGTCGTTTCAGACGCAGAGTCCCCCTAAAGTACCTCTCCTCGATAGAACCTGCCAAAATTCAGAGAGAAACCCTCCCAGGGCAGCCAAACACAACGCTAACCGTAACAACCCCGATTCCAACTTCTCCCCACTTGTGCTCCCAAGGGGCATCACGGAGGGGTGGAAATTTAACCCTCGCGACAGCCCCTTCAACTATCCCGAACTTGCGCCCCCCGATCGCTTTACGCTTCCTCACCATTGCAAATGTTTTTTTTGAGTAGGGTCTCCTTCTTTCCAGCCCCAACAACCGCAAGGAGACCCAAAAGAATAATAGACCGTTGGGTTCGCTCACTTTCCAACACCTCCCACGGTCTTAGATCGCCCTTATTCTTCCCCCCTCCCTCCGCCCCTCCACTCCTCCCTTCCCGAGCAGCCTCCCTTGTACCAACAGAAACAACAAGCTCCTCGACTTCCTTGAAAATGAACAAAAGTGTCTCCCTCCCGACCCTGCGCCGCAACAAGTCAACCGGCGCGTCAATCAGGGGGTCCCTAGCCCTCGATCAGCGACCTACCAGGAGACGCCCGAAGAGGACTGGTGCAACATTGAAGGGGAAGCAACAACCTGTTACACCCTTGGAAATCAGGGAGCCTAGATTACCCAGGTTGAAGGTGCCGAAAAAGGAGACCAGGAATGTAGAGCTGAGGTGAGGTTTTCACGTTCTTAACCCTGCTTGTGCAAACCCAGCCCAGCCCAAAGGTTATTTAATCCCTCTCCCCCCCCCCCCCCTCCCCCCAGAGGTGAAGCCCGTCTCCTTCAAGAGTTGACATCCGGTGTTTCCTCCGTATTCCCCAACATCCTCCCTCTCCGTACCTTCGTCGAGGAGACCACCCGGATCCTCTCCACACTCGGTTTCACACGTGATAACACCCTCGCTGTAGTAGGCCTTTCTAGGGACGAAAGGACTAGACCTCTCCTAAACGCTCTGTCCAAAGTATGGGGTGAGCCATACGTAACCCACTCCCTAGGTTCACAGTGTAACGTAGGTCCCACAGGTCTGAAACAGATCCTCTCCCACGCCCCTCTCCAGAATTCTCAATCAAGGACAAAGGTAGTAATATTCGCTTGCCCAAACATGGCCTGTAACCAAGACGGTGACGCCGGTTGGCTCTACCGCCCCAACCGTCCCGAGCCCGTACCCACGAGCTCCGAGCTCGTAGAATTCGTGTCACGTCTAAAAGCAGGGAGGTTTAACCTTAACCCACACGGAGCTCCTCACGCGGGTGATCCGGGGGGGGTTGAGAGGGAGGCTTTGGATCCAGAGGACCTTGAGATGTCGGTAATGTGCGCGAAACTCGTGAACCAACTTGCGAGAGACGGGGGTCTTAACGATACGTCACTACCAGCGGTTTCGAGACTCGCGTGCAGGGCGGCTTTACACGACTTTGATACTTTGGTTAGACGGCACGTTAATCTTGAAAATTGTGATGTAGCGATCGTCGGTGCCGTCCAGGTTCACGGTCAGTACCAGGAGTTTGGATCAGCGAAGGAGTTAAAGTTTGACACTGAGTTTGTCGCGCTTCAAGCCGGCTACGCCATTGTGGGGGGGGAGAGGAGGGCATTTGAGAAGGACCAACGGCAGCTCGCCTTGGAGTTCGTGGGTTGAGACGTGTTAATGAAATGTTGTTGTTTATTTATCTACCAGAGATACGCACTTTGTTAAAACGTTACAAGTCACGCCCCTCCCCCCAACCTTGCAGCCCCTCTCTATAGTCCGAATACGTTCCCCTCCGCCCCAATGACGAATCCCTGCATGAGTTCCTCCAAGTCCTCATCGTCGCTATCGCACTCCTCCTCCACCTCCACCTTCCTATTAACAGTGACCCCGTTAGTGTTCCGTCCCGTCGTTTCCCTATCCTCCTCCACCCCCGTGTGGACAACGAAGTCCTTCTGACCCTCAGCGCTCTCTGGGTTAACAACCCCGGCGTTCTCAAGGAGCCATTGGAGGTCGTCTACCTTGAAGTCGTTAGGTAGTGCGTCCGTAACCTTGACAAAGTTATCCACAAGTTCCCCCCCCCTATACAGCATGATAACAGGCAACGCTATAGGGTCGAAGTTAGGGTTAGCCTTGAAGCAGTGAAGTCTAACGACTTGTGCCCACGTCATCCGTCTAGCGAGCTCCTCAAGCATGTTGTTTATCCTCTTACATGCCGGGACGTAGGGCTCGTACATGTGCACGACTAGGTAGGACCTCTGGTCAATGCTATCAACAAGCTCCGCATACTCGAACGCGTCAACCTCCCTAAGCTGTCCGTAAGTAGGGTAAGTTACCGCGTGCCGTAGCTGGTTGAGACGAGCGTCACGGTAACTACGGAGGAACTCATCGTCCTCGGCTATATCGTCTGACTCCTTGGCCATGCCGTTGCCGTAGTCGGCCTGATCCCGGCGGACCCGGGCGGCTGAGACGGCGTTTTGACTGGCGGCTGATATGGACGTCTCGCCGGGGAGGAGAGCGTTACCTTGTGTTATGGACTCTATAACGGCCTCGCGGTACTGACACTCTATCTCGTAGTCTAGCTCGGCCTGCTTCTTCGCCTGCTTGTAGTCCTCCATGACCCCCTTAACCCCTGTGTGCTTGGCGCCCCTCTGCTCGGTACGGAGGTTGTTTAACATGGCCATTTGTAAGGGCTTGGGGATCTCCTTCTCCTCCCACTTCTGCACCTTCTGCATGTCGGTCGTGCTGTCCTTATTGTAATCATCGTCGTCGGAGTCGTGCAGGGAGTTCTCCTCGTCAGAGTCTTTATCCCACCATGTGTACTTCCCAGGGATGTTCTTCTTGAGGATCTTATCTTCCAAGTCTGTCATTTTCGGTGCTTATTGAATATGGTGTGTGGGTTTGAAGTGGACGTTTGTGATTGTGGTGGGGTGATCTTTCTTGTAGTATGCGTCCTGTGTGGTGAATTACCCCTCCCCCGGTTGAAAGTTGAAAAAAGTGAAATTTTAAAATTGTTTATGAGCAGGGTTATGAGTATATAAGTGGGTTATGCGCTAATTGTCTTTGAGTATGTCTCGTGGTGTGTAATAAGTAGTATTTATTGTGATGTTATTAAGGGGTAAATTGGGTTTTTAAAGTTTGGTCTTTTTCTTCCGAATTTTGGGCCTTTTCTTCTTTCTCTTCCCTTTCACTCAGTCCATCGTCTCTGTCCTCTCCATCCATCATTCAGTAAATAATATCTACATAGCTACGTACAGTACACATTGTTATTTGTGTATATTGTGATTAAATAAATCAAAGAGTAGAAATAGAGCAAACAAAGGCACCTCAACAACCCGTGAATCCCGTTCCCTTTTTGGCCCTTTGCGTTATTGCTTCACCATTTGCCTACGCATTCACCTACACCTTCGTCTACACATTCAATCCTCACAAACAATACAGTACCTCCTTCTGTACGTCCTTCTGTGCATCCTTCTGTGCATCCTTCTTTGCATCCCTCTGTGATCCTTCTGTGAATCCTTCTTTCTTACAACCCTTCCACAACCCTCCTACAACCCGTTTGTTGTGTTTCCTACTATGAGCATGTCTAACACACAAATACCTGATACACAATCCTCCAACTCCTTACAACCAGCACCACTTTCAGACACACAACCAGCACCCAATCTACTAAGCCTACCAAAAGAAGTTAGAATGGGACTAAGAGTATCATGCAATGAATTCTATCCACTTATAGGCACTGTAGTAGGAAACCCAAAGGGATGGGTCACTGTAGACTTTGGAGATATGTACGCCATACCTGCCAAAATACAGACTGACAAACCCATTACTCTAATGTCTCAAATACCCAATCCACCCTCAACACAAACAGCACCTTCAACACAAACAGCACCTTCAACAGATACACCTTCAACACAAACACCTCCTCCTCCAACAAACACAAACACCACACAACCATCCCCACATTTGCCTCTTGTAGTGTCCTCAGAGGAGGGATCAAAGCGTGTCATACTTCCCTACATGTCCCCCTCCCCAAACTCAAGGAGCAAGCTCCCAGGGTCGCTATCGCCCAAGGGTAAAGCGGGCAAGAAACAGGTAAGAGGAGAGATGGGGTTTCAAGCTGATGAGCAGTCAGTTTAAGCAGCAAAGAAAGGCAGCTCATTTAAAGCAGCAAAGGCAGCTCATTCCCCAACTAAATACGCATCGCTTACGCATCACTAACCCTTTGACCGTCGCTTTGCTCTTCCTCAGCTCAAAATGGACACATCCTCAGCCGGCAATCCTCAGCTCCTCAAGGCCTCCTCAAGCGCCCCCTCTGACCAGCTTCAGGGCCCCACCCCCGCCACCTCCGCCCCTGCCGGCGGAGGCCTCCAGTCAACCTTCCCCCCTCCTCCCCTCTCTCCCCCCCCCCAAATCCCTTCGAATGTAACCCCCCCAACACAGTACATAACAATGTCACTCACCTCACCAACCCCACCACCATCCTACGTAAACGACGATGAAGCTGTGATCACAGTTGCGGGTAGATGCTACAAATACACCGTCGTTAAGGGTGGAGCAGCAGAGAACTATAAAACTGAGGATGGGGGGGTCGAGACAACAACTGATTCGCAACTGAAAAATATCACCGACACAGACCAGACGTCCTCCTCAACTCCCCCGGACGGTACTAGCGAAGGTGGTGAGGTTGGTGTATGTACCCTTCTATACTCTGTCCCAATAACCTGTCTCGGTCTAACAGGTTTTGACATCGGTGTCGTTATGCGTAGACCTAACGTTTACTGGATAGAGGACACCGGGAGAGAAGAGGTGGGGGGAGGGGGGAGAGCGAAGACGGTTATGGAATGGTGCGTTAAAGAAGGAAGCGTTAGAAGCAGGATTGGAAAATCAGGTAAGGGAAAAGGAGGACGCCGGAGGCGCAGAGTTAACGTTACTTAGGGTTAGGGAATGTGTGTGGAAGTGTGTGTGGGAGTGTTTCTGGGAGTGTGTGTGTGTGTGTGTTTAGGAATGGGGGGGAGTAGGGAAGGGGAGGATGCGGTGAGGAATAAATACTCCATAATCCCTATTATATTCTTAACCCGTGAGGGGGACAGATTGAGGGTTCTACAATGAGATTTCTGTCTGAGCATCACTCGGGGGAGGTGTGGGTTGGATCGTACCACAGTACCGTCTTTGCAACAACGTCCCCGGTTTTTTCTAACGCCCCCCCCCTCCCCTCCAAAAAACCCCGTCTTTTCCACCACAGGTAACCTTCACGGTTGTTCCCTTGGTTCTCCTCCCCCTTCATCCTCCGCATTCCCAGGGCGACCATTTGGTACCTCCCCCAAGGTCTCTCCCCTCTCAGGTTTCGGTTCCTCACCTTACAACGCCTACGACACTCTAGCAGGTGCAGGTAACACATACGACCACACACACCTCGACCCTTCCGACGGTGGTAGACAAGGTGGTAGTGGTCAGATTAGGAAGACGGGTAGGAAAACAAAACCCAGTAAAAGACTCAAAGAACTTGGACTTGGGGGTATTAAGGACTACCTAGGTGGAACGGACTATGGGGGGGAACGTAATACGCGGGTTAATAACTACAAGGGGAAAGAGGGAGGAATTACAACACAGGGTGTTGGAGTACTAGGGGGGGGGGGAGGAAAGGGGAAGGGGACGAATGGGAACGAGGGGATGGGACATACGAAGGAAGACGATACTGCAGGGAATCAGGGTGGGAAAAGGGATCTTGGAGGGAGGAAAATTTCAGGAGGGAGAGGTACGAAAGTTGGAGGGAATTACAACACGACGGGGTACGGTAATTGGGAGAGGGGGGGGGGGCAGGGTGCGGGACAGAATAGGGGGGGGGACAAGAAACATAACAAAAAGGTGAGACGCAAGAGGCTGTAGCGAAGAGTTAAGGGGATGGAGATAAAGGGGGGGGAATACATTTGGGGGTAAAATGTTTTAGGGTGAGATTAAATATAAACACGTTTGCTATGCTAATCACACCCCCCCCACCTCCCCCCCCCCCCACACACACACACAGATGAAGAGGAGCCCGGCCGCCGTTGATGTTGGTGCAATTCGTGAGGGCAGCACGAGTACCCTAGGCAGTCTCTCCGTGCCCTTCCAGCAGCAGCGCACCCCTCCCCCCACCTCCTCCCCCCTCTCCACCCCCGGCCCCCGCCCCCCCTCCCAGCCCAGGCAGGACGCCGGCACCACGGCCCGGATGCTACCACAGCCACACCTGAGCAGCAGCATCGGTCAACTCTACCACACACCCCCACCACCGGAGACTGTAACAAGGGTCGTGCTTACACTCCTACAGCTTTACAGCCCGAGCGGGGGTCTGACGGTCGGCCAGCTTGCCGGTTTAATAATGGGCACCAGCGGCCTCGGAATCGAGAAGGGCACACGTGACTGCACTGCGGTAAAAGATAAGTTCTTCCACTTCCAGGCCACCAGGGGGGAACGGGACAAGGCCAGCAAGATGGAGGCGGGGGGGGCGAACTACAACACCATGATTGCCCTACTGAAGGTACTTGAGGAGGTCAAGATCATCAAGAAGGAGGGTGAGGGTGAGGAGGGCACTAGGTACACCATGGGTAGGGACGAGGTATCGTGGGGCCGGGACGACGGCCTAGGGAGGATCAGGAAGACCAAGTGGCTAGGACTGGACGGGAAGGGTATGGTATGGCAACCGACGGCGGGGACGCCGGGGAACAGCGTTGTTAGGGCAGTCGTTAATACGATGATGGGGGCGGGGAGAGACGTGGATGCGGAGGGGGAGGGGATGGGAGCTATGGGAAGGGGGGGGAGCTGGGTAGCGGGAACGGTGCAGGGGGTTGCGAGGGAAATCAGCAGGAGGAAGGAAGAGGTTGAAAGGAGCGTTACTAGGAAAAAAATTATGAAACGAATACTGGAGGAGGGGGGAGGGATCAAGGAAATTCAACAGGAGTGGAGGGGGGACGATGAGGTTTGGGAGGAGGGACTGAAATTTGAACTTTTTGACCAGGGGCACAACAGGAAGAAATCACCGAAGAAATGATCTTATTTATGATGTGAACAAACAAATACAAATATTAAATGGAGACTCCTTTCACCTCCCAGCCCTCTTCTCCCCCTCCAGTTCCCTCAGTCTCCTTTCCATTTCCTCTTTCTCCTTCCTTAATTTCCTCAGTACCTCTTCATGTTCCTCTCCTCCCCCCTTCCTTCTTCTCCTCCTCTGTTTCTTCCTATCCTCAACTTCCTTCCTCCTCCTAGCCCTCTCCTCCCTCCTCCCGGCCTTGAACTCCTCGCTGGGGGTGAACTTAGGTAAATGGCAGTCGCTCTCCATCTCGCTAACGTCTGTGTCCTCGTACGCCCGTCTCCTAAAGTGGTGGGGCCGAGGTGTTGAGAGGGGCGAGGCTTGGTTGCCCCCAACGGCCCCCGGGGAGACACCGAGACCGACCAAGCGAGGGGTAACATTGCGGCTGCCGCCGCCGTCTACACCCTGACTACGAGGGGACGAGAACTGACCACCGATCACACCTCCTCCTCCTCCTCCTCCTCCTCCTCCTCCTCCTCCTCCGGGACTGACGTTGACCCTAAGGCCCCTAAAACCTCCCAGCCCTCCAACTCCCATCCCCTCCCCGCTTTCTCTGTTTTGTGGCGACATCGTCTGGGGCGAGGCTTGCATCGGTGACCCTCGAGGTGACCCCCGAGGCGACTCCCGAGGCGACACGAGCCTACCCCCCCCCCCCACGGGGCTAAACCTTCCTCCCCCCCCTCCCCCCCCTCCCCCCCCACCCCTGCTGCTCTGGCTGCTGGGGGTGCCCGAGCTTGTCGCCCCCCCCCCTCCCCCCCCGCCGCCGTGGGCGAGAATTCCCCACATGCTGTTCCCAGTCACTGGGTGGTAGATATACGGGTGCCCACCCTCGTCGTAGTACTGGACCCACCCCTTTGAGTGAGGTGACAGCGTCCCCGCGACTGCCCCTCCGCTTGGTGACTGCGCCACGCTCCCTCCCCCCCCCCTAGTCGGGGTCTCAAAACCCTTGAGCTGGCTCCCCAATAGCCCCCCGTACTGCTCCACTATCCCCTCTCCCTCCCAGCCCCTCGCGTAATCGAGCGCGGTCCTCCCCTCCCCGTCGATTGCGTTGACGTCGCACGCACTCTGCAACAACGTGGAGACCCCCCCGCCCCACTTCTTTGAGCAGGCGTGGTGGAGAGCAGTCATCCGGCCATTGTCCCTGTAGTCAATGACCCTGTCGCAAATGTCGAGGATGACCCTGAGGCACTCCACCCTCCTCTCCGGCTCCGTGAAGTTGTAGTCTCCAAACCCCACCACGCAGTGGTGAATAAGCGTCCGACCCTGCGAGTCCACCCTGTCCTCGTCCCCCGCCACGCTGCTCTCGATGAGGTCTTGGAAGATGTCCCCCCTCCCTAACCCCGCCGCTACCTCCAGTATAGTGCCCCCGCTCCCGCCCCCTATCCTGACGTCGGCGTAGTTGTTAAGGAGCATCTTCGCGCATCCCCTCTTGTCCCCCACTACCGCGTTGTAAAGGGCGCTCTCGTCCTTGGCGTTGGTGCCGTTCACGTCAATCAAGTTCTGCCCCAGCATCCAATTCAAGCACTTCTCCGAACCCCACGAGCTCGCAAGGTGCAGGAGGCTGCTATTCCCCCCATCCACCACGGTGTGGAGCTGGTTTGTTACCCCCCCTTCCCTCTCCGCCACTGTGAGGAAAAGGGGAAAGTCGTCCTGGCTGACAGCGGTGGCCAGGAGCTCGCACTCTGCAGCCGTGAGCGGGTCGTCCCAGCGCTTGGTCACCACAACCTCGGGGGGCTTCCCGTGCATGAACACACCCCTCTCGAGCGTTTTCAGCCACGCCGACCGGCATCGAGGGTCGTCGGCCTGGAAAGACACGGGATCCCCCTCGTGAGGGACCAGCGTAATGCTGTGCTTGTCGGTGAAGCAGTCTACGGGCTGGCTGTCTTCGATGGGTAGACCAGGGAGAACTCTGCTAATGTTCTCGAACCTGACATCTTTAGAGCCCCACTTTACCCCGTCGTCGCTGACTAGGACATTGACCTTCTCCCACCCTTGGCCCCCACCCTCCCCATCAATCTCGACAAACAACCATCCTTCCTCCACGAACTCCTCCCCCTCCTCTTCCACGATTCTCAGCTTCCTGATGCTCCCCCTTGACCTAAAGTCTTCTTTGAGTCCCAATTCCGGCCTGAAGCCCGCCTTGGTTCCAGCCATGTTCAAAAATTCTACCCCCCCCGTCCCCTGCTTGACATTATCTAGCAATTGTCTCAGTATCTCCTTTCCCCTCCTAACCACAGTGCCCCCCCTGTCTTCCCACGGTGTCTTCGCCCTACTCTTCCTCCTGCTCGCGAAGAACCCCTTCTGAGCGTCCTCCAACTTCTCCCTTTCCCTCCTCCTTTCCTCGTCCGCCCTGTCCAGCAGCACCTGCTCCCCCCAGAGCTTCAGGAGCAGCCTAACCGCCGCCTCCACAACCTCCTCCCACCCGTCCACTAAACCCCTCAGCCTATTAGGCACGATCTGCCCCTCGTTAAGCCCCAGCAAATCTGCCACCGCAAACACAGCCTGAGCGGCTAGAGGCGCAAACGGAATCCTATACACTCTCCTCGCCTCCCCCCCCAGCCATCCCTTAACCTTGCCTAAAATCCCCCCCCCCTGTTCTTCCTCATCCCCCCCCACCCCCTCCCCCCCTCCCCCCTCCCACTGGTAAGTATCGCCATCGCCTGCCCAAACCTCCTCCCAGGTCCCCTCCTCCAACACCTCGTCCAACCACCCCCTATTCTTCCTCGCCCAGCTCATCCACCTCAAACACGCCCCCCCGCATACCACGCTCGCCCCCTGGGGCTCGCTGGCAGGGGACCTGACGATACCAAACTCAAGGAGAGGCTCAGAGGTCGCAAAACCGTACACGGAACCCCAGAGCTCGTGGGCAAGCTGGAACTCGTAGGAAGACATGGAGGGAGTATTGGACCAGATCTCAGCGAGGAGGTCGGAATAAGGAGAGGGGGGGGAGAGGGAGTTCGAGGAGGAAGTGGGTGATAAGGTGGGATTCGAGTGATTGATCCAGCCCCTGATCTCTGAGATGCGGTCCACAGGATTGGGACGGTGGTTGACAACGGAGGAGCCAGCCTCAACTGCGATTATCATGCTGGAGAGGAGCGCGCGAACTTCGGGATTCACGGTACTTTTTGTCATAGTTTTAACAGTAGGTTCGGGGGGAGTATGGGTAAAGGAGGAATTGTTGACGTTTTTTGTGTTTAGTGCTGTCGCTGAGTGACGTAGCGTTACGGGGTGGCGTGAGAGTGGTTGAATTGAGGTTGAACTTGCGGCAATGGAGGTGAAAAGAAACGTGAACTGGGGGGGCATTGAGATTGATTTGCAGAAATTTCAAGCTTGTTTAATCGATTTCCTTTTATTTCTCCTTTCTTCTGTAGCGATGAGTGGCTTATCAATAGATGTACCAATAGCCGTTAGAATCCGTTTGCAGAAGGAAAAGGATGAGAATAAGAAGGTACAAAGCGAGGGCCACGAGAAAGGAGGAGATTTAGACGAACAAATCAAAGCTTTGGAGGCTCAGCTTAGGGATGACAGTGATGATAGTAGTAGTAGTGACAGTGATCATGGTGAAACTGATAGTTTTAATGAAGAAGACAGTGAAAAGGTAGACACCATTGAGGCAGCCGCCATTGAGGGTGATAATGGAGAGAGGAGAGAAACGAATAGAGAAACGAATAGAGAAACGAATGGAGTACTTAACTTGTCTGAACTTAAGGACGATAGAATATCACCTCTTCCTTCGTCACTACTCCCAGCCACCGCATTCAAGGAGAAGAACAAGAAGAAGAAGGACAAGGCCAAGTCAAAGGGGTCTGATATTGGCGTGCCCGGTGGTAAGAGCGGCCTGCAAAAGGTGATAGAGGGTCTCACTTACACCTCCCGCGCTGAGCACCGGGAGCCGTTCTTCTGCCGCCCTTGCAACGCTCAGCTAACAGACCTTGAGTCCTTTGAGGCACACAGGGAGTCCGCTGCCTGCAAGGCGGTCAGGAGGGCACTGGAGAGGAAGTGGAGCTGCAGGGAGTGCAGGAAGGAGTTCAACTCGGAGGTGCAGTGGGAAGAGCATTTGAAGAGCAAGAAGCATAAGGAGAAGATTGAGATGATAAGGGGGGGGAGGGGGAGGGGGAGGGGGAGGGGAGGGAGAGAGGGCAGGGGAGGGAGCTTCCAAGGGAGGGGAGGGAGCTTCCAAGGGAGGGGAGGGAGCTTCCAGGGGAGGGGAGGGGGGAGGGGGGGGGGCTTCCAGGGGAGGGGGAACAATACCTTCCGAGGTCAAGGGGGAAGGGGGGGGGGCAAGCGTTCACTCCAGAACCCTTCTGAAGGTCAATCGAAGCGCCAATGGTGTTGAAAACTTACACACACAAATGCAAAAAGAGATGCTGTATTCATGTTCAATTTTTGGGAAGACCATTATTCTCCTCCTGGACCACCTCCCTCGCCACCGCCCTTTTTCTCCTCCCCATTTTCGTCGATTTCCGGTAGCTCCCCAAAGAACTCCTCCTCTTTATTGTCTCCCGCCCCCCCCTCCTCAGGCACTATCATGTTGTTCGAGATTTTGTTCAGGACGTTCTGTAGGACCTCTTGGGTTTCCGTGAGCTTCTGCACCTTCTCCATCGCCTCGTCGTACAGCTTCTTGAATTCGTGCTCGACCTTGAGCTTCGCCTGTCTCTCCAACGCCTCCGGGCTCAACTGCTTCTTGGCCTCCTCAGCCGCTGCCGTCTTGGCTTCCAGCGCCCTCTGCTTCTCGAGCTCTTCCTCAGAAGGCCCGATATCTCCGGCCTTGTCACCCACGAAGATGAAGTAAATGGTGTCGGAGATCACCTTGGGTGCGGAGATGACGCGGATCAGGTCAATAGTCAGGGGGTCCGATTCTTGTGCGTGTTGCAGATCGTTAGCAAGCTCCTCCCTCACGGCCTCATAGGCTGAGTCAACGATGGCAAGGAACATACTTACGACAATAAAGAACATAATGACGATGAAACTGACGAAGAGGAAGGCCCCTAGGACCTGGTTGTAGCTCCTGAGCTCGTCCATGTCAAAGTCCCCTAGCGTGGCAAGGAAAAGGGTGAAGAGGGACTCGGTGAAGTCCCTGTACTCGTCGACGGCGTGGCCGAAGGCGATGTGGAAGGCGATCCCGTAGCCCGAGGCCACGATGGCGATGATGACGAGGATGCTCATCATGTCGATGCTAGCCACCTTGATGGTGTCAATTAGCTGGGACATCCTCCTATTCTCCCTGACGAACTTAAAAAGCTTGAGGAAGGTCAGGACGGAGTTAAAAGCGTTGACGTTGTCGACCAGACCGGCGAAGTACACGACCCAGTCGAGATCGAGGAAGATGTTCTCCTTCTTAAAGTCGTCGTACACGGAACCAATGAAGGTCAGGGAGAAGAATCTGAGGATCATTACAACGATGAATAGCATGAGGCTCACGAAATCCAGGCAGCACCAGATATTCTTCATGTACGCCTTCTTGCCCATCTTCTTCATGATCCTAAACTCGTCGATCGTGTACATTATTACCATACCGTAGAACGCAAGCTCGATAAAGAAGACCAAGGCATCATAAGAGGATGCCCCATCCCCCAGCAGGACCCTGACTGGCCTAATCAGCGGTAGGCACTTGATCTGCGAGCTGGTGATGACTGCCCCGCTGGCCACGAACTCGATGCTGAACTTGACTGCCCCCACGAGGTCGACGTTGGCGTTGTAGAAGTTGGTCTGGAAGAACACGGCCCTGGTAGTGTCGTCCAGGAAGTTGAACTCCTTCACTTTTGCCCAGACATCTGTCACGTTCCCATAGTCGTTGTCGAATTCGATGGTCTGCCCCCCCCCGCCGTAAGAAATCTTGGTGGACGGGCTTAGCCAGCCGTCGTTGCTCTCTTTGTATGGCACGTCCCAGAACTTCCCCGCGGTTATCGTGGAGGTCCCATTGAAGTCTGCCTTGTTCTCCGTGCTGGACATAAAGTTAGCGTTGCACTCCGTTATGGTGCCCTGACGCGCTGAGGGCACATCACAACTGTCGGTCTTCACCTTGACGGCACGCATTCGGGAGGTACCAAGCCTCTTGTTGGTGACGGCGACGAAGCCCTTATCCTCCGAACTGAGGGTGTTGCCATTGTAGTCCACCTGGGGAAGGAGGTTCTCGATGAGAATATTCTCGAACCATTTCATCGCCTGATCCTTGGTAGTCATGCGGTTGAAGTCGATGTTGTAATCGAATTCGTTCACTGTGAACGTGTCCTCGATGCCCCTCTTCATAAAGTACTGGAGGGGGAGGGAGGGAGAATGAGGGGGAGGGAGGGAGAATGAGCATGAGAAAGAGGATGAGAACTTAGGGTGGTAGACGGGCGGAAGTGAATCGATCGTGTAGGCGTGAGAGCTCCGAATAATCTTCCCTCCCGCACCCCCATACCCCCTCAACTCACCGGATCTGAATTCCTCGGCCCAAAGACAACGAAGCAAAAGAGGCAAATAAAGAACAGGTACTTGACGAACTCCCAAAATTCAGGGCTCCAGCTCTTCATGAACGCGATCAATAACCCTTTGGGGCCCGTGTCGTCCTCGGACTCCTTGGACTTCTTCTTGGAAGGGGATGCCTTTCCCATCGTTGCTATTCAATTGGAAATGTGGAAAACCAGGGTCGCTAAATTTGATCTTGGGCCGCTTACGACTGTCTTGATGCGGTGCAGGTATACTGGTCGATTAAATAAGACCCAAGTGTCGTGAGGGAGAAAATAAATGAAAAAGTTTGACCAAGGAGAGACCCAACTCCATTCCCCAGAATCAAAAAAGAGACATACCTGCATCTTACCTTGCAGCAGTTGTGCCTTTGAAAAATCGAAAATGAGCGCCCGGCCAGTTGGAGCCTCCGCCCGGAGCGAAATTTTCTCTTCAAGAACGGCCAGAAGTGTGAGTGTTTCAAGTCCCCCTGCTCGTTGCCGGGCTGGTTTCACCCTATTGAGGGTCTCCCTTTCGATTTAGTCCGTTGTGAAACCCACCGCTCGCCCCCGTTCTATCATTTCGTTCCCCTTTTCCGTCTTCTTTCCCTCCTACCCTCCCCCAAGAAACGTTCTCACCCCCCCAAAACATCAAACACCAACAGACTGCGAGAGGAGAGGAGGAGAAATCTGCGGGTCCTTTGTCACAGCGCAATGGGGCGGCCCAGGCGGGTACTTTCGAGGGTATTGGTACCTCCGACGACATGCTCGAGCTGGAGCACGTCATTGGTTTCACTGGGCACTTCTGGGAGACAATGCAAGCTCATCCCACTGAGGGTAATGTATACTTCAAGGCCATGGGTTCCGTAGTGGCCATCTGTGATATCCTCGACCCGCACAATCAGAAGTTCTTGCGGGCCCACGACATGGAAATCTCCGCAATGTCTGTCTCCCCAAGTGGGGGCTTGCTCGCTAGTGGGCAGGTGGGAACGGTGCACCAGCCCGGCTACCATGCCCCCGTCATCGTATGGGATTACTACACGAAGAAGGACCTCTTCGTCCTCACTGGTCACACCAAGGAGGTTCTCCTCCTCGAATTTTCCCCTGACGAGAGGTTCCTAGCGGGGACTGGAAAGGACAGCCTGCTTTATATCTGGGACATGCAGACAGGGGAGGTTGTGTTTGGGAAAAAGTTCGATGAACCCGTAGTTCTCTTTGAGTGGGCGGCAATCAGGGAGAATGGGCGCCGGGCGTCTTATGAAATTATCCTTTGTTCACCTGGAGGTGGGCCGCAGGATGATGTCAAGCACTGCGAGCTAGCCTATGACCCCGTCCGCGCCCAGTGGATGCTTCACTCGAACAATGTTAATATGCCCTCGGGCGGCCTTTCCCGGACCTACTACAGCGCGATGCTTTCCCCTGACAATGAGTTCATGTTGTGCGGAACTTCTGTGGGCGACATGCTGGTTTTCAATCTCGCCAACTCCGTCTACAGGGCTTCGGTGCCGGTCTGCTCGTCCGGCCTCGTTTCGATCGCTGTGAACGACGAGACTGGCGAGGTTTTCTGCGGAGGGGGTGACGGGACGCTCAAAAAGCTTCAGGGCAGGGACATGCGGTGGGAGCTCCACGGCGAGACGACCCTGGACGGCAGGATCGTGTCTCTGTCCGTCATGGCCGGTAACACCGAGATGCTCGCTGCGACGGACAAAGGGACGCAGTATAGGGTCCTCCTCGACGACCTCTCCGCCACTATCATTGGCACCAGCCACACGGAACACATCACCTGCACAGCGTTCGGTTCGAGGTGAGGGGGGGGGGGTCGGGGGCAATGGGGCAAAGAAAATGCGACAAGTGATGTTGCTCTAGCAGGATAGGTTAGATGCTTGTAAATGTGTTGTGTGGACCCAAATGCTAACTACTTCTCCACCCCCCCACCTCGCGCCACCCCACCCGCAGGTTCGACGTATTTGCTACAGGGGATGCAAAAGGCCTCATCAAGGTCTGGGACCTCTCTGACTACGCGACCATCGTGAGCCTCACCGAGAAGAAGTCCGGTGGGGTCACGTGCATCGCCTGGATCAACAGCACCGCGATAGTCGCAGGCTTCGTGGACGCCTTCGTTCGGTGCTACGACGCCACGAGCGGGAAGAAACTCTGGGAGATCCCTAACGCCCATAAGGGCTCCATCACGTCCATCGCAGTGCATGCGGACTCCCGCTTGGCTTTCTTGACGACGGGCGGGGAAGATGGTGGGGTCGGGGTTTGGGCGCTGAAGAATAGGGAACTAATGATCCAGTTCGTGGAACACCAGAAGAGTGTAACGGGGGTGTGCGTCGATGTGAAGAAGCCCAACCTCATCCACTCCTGTTCCATGGACTGCACTCTGCTTACTTACGACCTCATCAAGGAGAAGAGGATCGTCAGCCACATGGTCAGGGAGGGCGCGTTCTTGGGGTGCAGCCAGAGGCTCGATAGCGAGCAGGAGATCGTTACGGGCGATGGCAACGGCCGCCTGCTCTTCTGGGACTGCGACTACCAGAAACCGACTTCAATGGTGCAAGATCCTGCCAGGGCCAAGTGCAACTCCGTCAAGGTTTCGCCCTCGGGCCGCTACGTGGCAACGGCGGGGGATGACCACCTTGTCAAAATCTACGACCTCGTGGACAACGGCCAGCTCGTTACCGTCGGCCACGGGCACAGCGAGAACTGCCTTGGGCTCGAGTGGTCAGGGGATGAGAAGCAGCTCGTGAGCGTCGGGGAGGACGCATGTGTCTGCGTATGGAATTTTTACGGGACGGGCTTAGATGACGGCACCGGCGTTCCGTAAAGAAAGGCAGGGCTGGGAAATTAACAACAAAGTTTGAAAGTTTGGGTGAAAGAAATTCGAAGATAAAGTTTTCCTAGTGATGCTTGCTCCCATTCCCTCCTTCGCTTCTCCGCCCTCATTTTTTGTTTGTCGTTTTTTCGTGTAGATCGTATTAATTTCCTCCCCACATAGCAAAAGGTGGAGTGAGTAGGAAAAAATTACGTGGCCATGTAAGTTGTGACGTCGATCTCGTCGGGGAGCTCGGGGACAGAAACCTCGAACCTGCTCTGGACCTTGTCTAGGATTTCCTGGTCGGCCTCGGAGGAAATGAAGGAGATGCCCAGTCCCTTGGTTCCGAAGCGGCCGGCGCGGCCGACACGGTGGAGGTACTGGTCTGAGTCGTCGGACATGTCGTAGTTGATGACAATGTTCACACGCTCGATATCGATTCCGCGGCCGAAGAGGTCGGTGGAAACAAGGATGCGGGCCTCGAACTCCTTGAAGCTCTTGTACCTGGTGATCCTCTCCTCCTGGGTGAGTCCTCCGTGGATGCAGATGGAGGGAAAGTTGCACTCGGTAAGGAGTCTGTTTAGCTCGTTGCACCTGGCGACCTTGGAGACGAAGATGACGACCTGGTTGAACTCGAGGACGTCTAGGAGATCGTTGAGCTTCCTGTTCTTCTCAGCCTCGGCGAGCTTGATGTAGTACTGCTGAAGGCCGTGGAGGGTGAGCTTGGTGTCGTCGTCGACGTAGATCTCCATGGGGTCCTGGCAAAATTTCTTGCAGACAGGACGGATCTCCTTGGAGAGGGTAGCAGAGAACATCATGACCTGCTTCTCGTGGGGGGTGAGACGGAAGATCTCCTGGATGTCCCTCCTCATGTCGAGGTTCTCGAGGATCCTGTCGCACTCATCCATGACGAAGTGCTTAACCTTGTCGAGCTTGAGGGACTTCTCGCGGGCGAGGGCGAGGATGCGGCCAGGGGTGCCGACGACAATGTGAGGAGGCTCATCCTTGAGGACAGCGCGGTTTAGCTTGATGTTGACTCCGCCGTAAAAGACGGCGGTCTTGGTTTCGGGAAGGTACTTGGAGAAGCGCTCGTACTCGTGGGCGATCTGGAAGGCCAGCTCGCGAGTGTGGCAGAGGACGAGGACCCCAACCTCATTCTCGGCGGGGGTCAGCTGGTGGAGGGTGGCGAGGACAAAGACGGCAGTCTTTCCCATTCCACTCTTGGCCTGGCAGATTACATCCATACCAAGAACAGCCTGGGGAATACACTCGTGCTGCACCTCGGAGGGGTGCTCAAAACCACAGTCGACTACGGCACGGAGAGTCTCGGGCTTAAGGATAAAGTCCTTGAAACCAGAGGCGTGGATCCCGACGTAGTGTCCCTTCTTTGTGTCCTTGGACGCGTCGACCTTGTCGACGTTGGTCTCCTCGTCCTCCTGTTCGGGCACGATTGAAGGGTTGGGGTGAGGGGCGGGTCGGAGGTTGAGAGGTGGCGTGGAGACAGGAGGGGTAAAGGGCGGGTGGGAGCGGGTGGCAAGGGACTGTTATAGAACTAAACCAACAAGGATCGCCAAAATGGCACTCCCACAACCAGCTGAGGAGAGAAAATGTGATCCGGGATGAGCGGGTCTCCCGTTCATCTTGTTTATTAAGATGGGGCATCAAGGACGCTGATTTACAACTTCGCAGGCGATTGATACGTACCTCGTAGTCAACTAGTTCCTCGTCAGCAGACATAATTTTGTGTTGTGTGGGATGAATTGTTTTGCGCACTCCTTTTTCCAACTCTTGCCTGCGCCGGACTGGGTCCCCGATCTGCCCGATCAGGGAAATTTTGACGAGATCCCACCCCTCTTCCTTAACACTGGCGACAGATTCCGAATACCAGGTTATTGTTTTATCGTATCTTTGAGATCGATAACTTTCATAGAAGGCTCCCTGCTTTTCCACAAGCCACATAAATCCCCCCCTCATCGACAGCGGTTCCATAATTTCATTGTCTAATCTAACCTTATCCACTTTGACCAAACCGCCGTTATGGGTGGCAATGCGTCTAATACGAAGACTCAGCTGACGGAGGAGTACCGTCAGTCGTTGCTTTCGAGTGTATTCATGGAGACTGGAGATGGGGAGGGGAGGGCCATAGACATGGAGAAGATCACCATGATAATCTGGTGTTACCGGGACTCCCCCGAGATGGTGACGTTCATATCGAACTTCCTTGCCAAGTTCTCCGGGGAGAAGCTGGTATTTGACGGGATTGAGTTCTACCTTCCCCAGCTTGCACACATGATTATTCACCTTGAGGTGGACTGGCCAAGCACGACGCTGGAGCAGTTCGCCTTGGTCATCTCTCAGCACTCGCTTCACTTCGCGCTCCAATTCAATTGGATTCTAATCTGCGCCCTCCAGGACTACCAGCCTGAGACTTCCTCAGGGGAGGTGAACCCCACCTACAACGAGGTCTTCTTCACGCGCTGCATCAAGCTCCTACAGAACATGGAGCGGTGCGTCGTGTATGGAACCCCTCGCGCGAGCGAGCTCAGAAAGCTCTACGAAATGGGGGAGATTAGCAGGGAGGAGTTCGAGGCCATGGAGCTCGCAGACAGAAGGTTCAACGCCTTCCAGATCGTCGACAGCCCGAGCCAGAACGTCACCGAGAGGCAGCTCGATCTCGTTGACAATATAACCCTCGGCTCCGGGTCCGATATTGAGTTCTCCCAGGGGAACTCTGGCTGGCTCCTTTACAAGAGGGGCAAGAGGCGCAAGTACAGGCGCAAGCCGTGGAAGCGTAGGTTCTTCGTTGTCGCGGAGCGCATGCTCTTCTGCTACGACAGGCCCAACGGCACCCTGAGAAGGGCCATGCCCCTCGAGAGCGCAATCGTTAACAGGCCCAAGGACTCCAAGCACCCTTTTTACTTTGAGGTGAGAGTGGACCCAAAATATAGCAAAATATAGCAAGCGGAAGTACGTCGACAGACCAAAACTCCAAATGCTAACTAAACCCTTTCTTCGATCCGTCGATTCGCTCCTCGTATCTCGCTCCTCCCTCACCCGCTCGTCGCAGGTCAACAACCAGAACTACCAGTTCCTCATGAGGGGCGGCAACGAGGCCGAGGTGGCCAAATGGATCAACCTCCTCGAGAAGAACGCCAAGACTGCCGCCCTCTTCTCC
This sequence comes from Triparma columacea, assembly GCA_030267965.1. NCBI lineage: Eukaryota > Bolidophyceae > Parmales > Triparmaceae > Triparma > Triparma columacea. The sequence goes on from BRYA01000691.1 coordinate 22,569, forward strand.
ATGGCGCTCAGTCCTAAGCAGTCTCAGAGCGGGCAGTCCCAGAGTCTCATTAGCCACCTTAGTCCCGAGCAGAGAAAACGGTACCAGTTCTTTAAGGGGGAGAGGGACTTCGTTAGGAGCCTGTGCGATATAGCCGAGGAGCTCCGGTTCGAGCCCCGCGAGGAGCGCAAGGTCCTCGCCCCTCAGCTTATAGCCGAAACCCCCATCCCCCCCTGCGCCTACGTTCCCATGTGCAAGTCTACAGACCGGTGGCAGAGGGTCGTTCGCATGCTCCCGCAAGAGGCGCGCGTATTCAGCACCAAGGAGCGCTGTCCCGTACTTATGTGCTTCGACACCCAGCTTGAGGAGGACGAGATCGACGTCGCCGAGTACCTGCACGACGAGTACGGCGACGGCCCCTCGGCTCGCAGCGACGCCCGTAGCGGATCCTTCGACTCCAAGGACCAGGAGGAGTCGGCTGAAGCTTCGACTCCTTCCCAAAGGAAGGTGACGAGCGACAATGTCGACATGAGCCTCGGAGAGGCCATCAAGCAGAGCCAATCTCTCCCCGCCAAGTTGGCTACAGCGGCAAAGGCAAAGAAGAAGGGAATCGGCACCATGGTGAAAGAGGCGTCCAAGAATATGGGCAAGGCCTTCGGGAACTCCCCCGGCCGGCGCTTCTCCCGCGATAAGACCTCCTGGAAGACCCGCAAAAACAACACCCCGGGTACCCCCTCCAGTAGAAGCAAGCACCAAATCTGGAACGAGGAGGGGGAGGAGTTCGCTTCAGAGGCCTCCTCGGCACAGACCTCGGCTACGAACAAGAACGAAAAGTCACCCAACAAAAAAACCAAAATGAACGCACGCATGACCAAGTTCATGAAGGTGAGCGTGAGAGCGGGCACAATGGAAAGCGCCATCACGAAATAGAACTTTTCCGCACACCTCGCAAGAGACCCGCTCAACCACTAACGCACGCTTATCGGACTCAACACCTCAGGACATGCCCCAAGTAAAGATGCCCAAATCTCTCGACGCGCTCAAGAACATTAAGGGGGCGGGCAAGAAGAAGTTTAACGACCCCGAGTATAAGCGCGTTAAGATTTACAAGTCCACGAGCGATGCGGGACTCGGGTCACAGGATGTCTCAGAAGCGGCCCTCCGGAGGGCCGAGAAATACATCTGCGGAGGGGAGAGCTGGGACGCCAAGTGCCAAAGGATTAGGAAAGCCCTAACCGAAGAGGAGGGGGAGGAGTCACAAAGAAATATGGTCACGAACGCCGTCATTGCCAAGTCCAACGATGACGTCCGTCAGGAAGTCTTCATCATGCAGATGATCCACTTTTATCAGTCTGTCTTCAAGGCGGAGGGCCTCCCGATCTTCCTGAAACCCTACAAGATCTTGTCCACCTCCAAAGAAACTGGGCTCATTGAGCTGCTGACCAACGCGACTTCCATCGACGGGCTCAAGAAGTCAGACGGGTACCCCACCGAGGGAGGGCTGAGGGCTTACTTCGAGCTCGCTTACGGACCCCCCAACTCGGAAGATTTCGTCAAGGCTCAGAACAACTTTATGTACTCCCTCGCTGGCTACTCCATCGTCTCGTACCTCCTCGGCCTCAAGGACAGGCACAACGGCAACATCATGATCAACACCAGGGGACAGCTCATCCACATTGACTTTGGCTTCGCCTTCGGCATGGCCCCAGGGCACGAATTTAGCATGGAGAGGGCTCCCTTCAAGCTCCCCAAGGAGTACGTCGACGTTCTAGATGGCTACGGTTCCCCCAAGTTCCAGGAGTTCACCAATCTCATAGTTCAAGGCTTCATGGCCGCCAGGGGTTCCTCCCAGATCGCCCTCGGCCTTGTTGAGATCATGATGCACAGGTCCAACTACCCCTGCTTCAGTGGGGTCAGGTACGGAGGGGACGTCGCCCTCATCAGGTTCAAGCGAAGGCTCATGCTCCACGTCACCGACGAAAGGGTCCTCATGTCCAGAGCCAAGGCCCTCGTCAAGGACAGCTACGAGCACTGGGGCACCGGTCTTTACGATAAATTCCAGCACGCGACAAATGGACTAGCAGTTTAAATATGTAGAGCCTTCCACAGGCCTTGTTCACAGCAAAATATTGGATAGACTAAATAGGACAGACTTTTGAACAAAAATTGACTCCCTTTCTATTCACGTATTGCAGGTCGTCCAGGTTCCGAAGTATGACGCTCATGACGCACCTCTCGTATTTCTGCGCTTCGCGTCCTCCTCGTCATGCATCCCACTGTCCTTCTCCTCCTTGATAAGTGCCCGGCAGGAGTCGAGGAGGAGGGTGACCTGCTCCCTGGACTTGTCTGCAGAGACGGTCGGCACGATATTCTGAGGTTGCAGGCACATTAGGCAATCAACCAACTCAGAGAAGCTGCTGTGCTCGCTATATGGCACTCCGTAAATGCTGACGACGCCGCTTTTTCTAGTGGCGACAATGTCGGGAACCTTGGATTTTTTCGTCGGTGCCAAGGTCGTTTGGATGGCTCCCTTTTTCTTCGTGCTCTTTCCGGAATAGGTCCAGCCACTAGGCCGAAAACCGACGATCCGCTGGTACTTTGTTCCCCTTAGTCCCCCGCCACTGCGCCTGTTCGCGTCATCCAAGATCTCCTTCAGACCCTTGTTCACAATCTTGCCCAAACTGACGACCCAAACGTTTGTTTCTCCTCTATCTCTCGTCAGCATTTTTGCGTCCTCTTCCGAAAAGAAAGTCTTCAGGATCTTCTCCCGCCTAGCATCGACCCAGATCTTCTTCCCGAATGCCTTGGCGACAGCAACGAAGATCTTCTCCTTCCCGATCGTGTAAGCTCCAAAAACAAACAGCGTTTTGTCATTTTTTTCTATTCCCTCCGCTTCGGCGCACATTAAGGCGGCGTCAATTGAGTCGCGCTGAGCCGGGAAATTGTACTTTGGGTCGCAGTAGGTAGTGTCGAGGTACAGCTCATTGAGACGGACTTTGCGAGCACAAATTTTAGAAACTAAGTCAATACCTTGCATAAAACTGCGATCCCATCGAAAGTCGCCGACATGGAGGACTGTTGTCGGGGGAGATTGAGGCTTGGCAGGATTCCGTATCGAGAAGAAGAAAAGTACTGCACCAGGACAATGGTTGGCCTCGCACAGGGATACAGTAACGTCCTTCCCCAGACAGTCTGGAGATACAACGGTGAAAGGAGTATTTAGAGGAATAGCGTAGACGTACTTTGGATCCACTTTCAGTTCTTGCACGACTAACTTGGAGGTGACAGGAGAACAGTAGATTATGCCAGCGTCCCAGTTCTGGTTTATTCCACCGTAATGGTCGCTGTGAAAGTGGGTGAGGAAGTAAGTCTTGCATCGATTCTTATTGGCGTAGTAAAATCCGTCGACATTAAGATTCGTTGATTTGATTATCTTGTACTTTGGCGGATTTCCGCCAAAGTTATTTTGAGAGGCTGCAGTGGGAGGTGAAGTGACGACCGAAGGGGTTGGCTTGAGGAGGATTGAAGCGACGACATAAACCCCACTATTGTAACACTATCGGGACTTCTCATTATTGTGCTCTCGTTCCTCATCTCGTCTCACCTTTAGTGGACCAAGTGTTGGTCTTCTTTCTAGCCGCAGTCTCGGCTACCATTTCCTTGGTCGACTTCTGGATCTTGGCACCAGCAAGAAGAACGGAATTTAAATCACGAGCTGGGGGGCGAGCTTGGCCTTCCTTTGCCTTGGACATAAGGAAGCTGTTGACATCGCTGGTTGGGGGGGGTGACAGTGCCAAAGTGGAAGAGGCTTCCGCCGCCTTCCCGTCTCTAAACTCCGAGAGTGTGACGCCAAATGCCTTGCCGCATTTCTTAATGTGATCCACCCTGCGAGTCAGGTCTCCGCGACCACTCTGATCTCGCTCCTTGAAGGGGAGAGGGAGGCCACAAATGAAACAGCAGTACTCCTCGCTACTTATGCTCGGTTGCGGAGGAGGAGGGGCTACAATTTCGGGAGGGGAGTGAGTGGGGAGGGAGGGGGGGAGAGACTGAGCTGCAGGGGCAGGGACTGGAGCAGGGATAGGCTCAGTAGTAGGAGGTAATGAAGTAATAGGTTCAGGAGGTAATGAAGTAATAGGTTCAGGAGGTAATGAAGTAATAGGTTCAGGCCCAGAAGAAGGAGGGGGACTCAGAGGGGAAGAAGAAGGGGGGGGTGGAGCAGCAGGTGAAGATTCGGTCTTCGGCGTTTGAGCAGCAGGTGAAGATTTGGTCTTCGGCGTTTGAGCTGTTATTAATAATACCTCTTTCGGTGGAGCATTTGAGGCAGGGGAAGGAAGATCCTTGCACAATGAAGAGGCTACTTTCGAAGTGTCAAATTGGTAAGTTTCGGACCTACACGTTGGGCAATGTGATGATTTCGATTTCGTTGTGAATGTTGCATTGCAGATTGAACACTTTCGGACACTCGCTTTTGCCTTGAAATAATTACTCAATGATGAGGAGGGAGGAAGGTGAGATACATTTTCCTTCGTTGAAGAGTCCGATGGCCCCTTCAATCCAGAGTCCTTAGTTCTGCGTTTTTTTTTCAGGCTGGGCATATTCAAAAGGAAGAAGGATGTTTCCTCAAATCTGACCCAAATTTCACATATTAAATGTTCGGACATAGTGTATGCGCTGAAAAAAAGAATTGAGTCGAGTTCAAGAATTAAGCAGTGTGTCTTAAGAGCGAACAAAGGTAGCTTACATAGACACGGATGGTTCGACTTTCGTGGATTAAGTGTCCTTGGGCTACCCCTTCACTTCTCCCCCGTTCCTCATGGCCTTACGTTCGTCCCTAGACTTGGGCGCGGCGATCATCTCACCTAGTTTGTGGTAGCGCCTCTTGCTAAAGTTCACTTCGTCAGTGAACTTCCCATTTGCAGAGTAGGTCAAGTAGAGAACGGGGCGTACCTCGTCCGTATTGTTTCCCATTCCGCGGTGCCCGTTGCGGTAATCGAAGACCAGGGGGACACCGGCTTCGGGGGTGGGCGTTTCGAGCTTCGACCTGTCGTAGGCGTCGTTTTGGAGGATGTGGGTGCCGATGCAGAACTCCGTAGCTCCATTTGCGACGGAGAGGTCAATGAGGGGGATGAAGACGTTGACGGCGTGGCATGGGAGCTGGGTCTTCTCGCTCAGGTGGACGCCGTCCTGGTGGTAGATTTGGGCGTGGCTTCCTGGCAGGGAGAACATGCAACCTACGTGGGCCAGATCCACGTTGGTGCCGAGGCATGCGTGCACGATGGGCATCCAGGCAGCCTTGGGGGAAGTTAGGAAGTCGAGCTTGTCGTAGGCGGGAACCGTGAGGTCGAAGCGTGCGAAGCCTCTCTCCCTCATCATGTCGAAGCCGTCCTGGAGCTCGTGGAGCAGATTCTTGGACGTGACAGTTCTCATGACGGCTTCGTAGTGCTCGCACGCGAGGTTGTAGCAGGTGACAATTTCATCCGCTTTGAGTCTGAATTCGGTTCCTCTGTAAGTATCTGAAACCTTTCCCTGCCTATCCTTCTCCCAAAGAATAATCTCATCTTCGACATAGAGCTCCTTGAACTTGGTGCGAGTAAATTGGAAGGTGTGCGTGCACTCCTCCTCGTTGTACCCCGTGCACGTGGCGTTGACCCAACTCTCCTCGCTCTTGGAGTACATGCGGCAGGGCTGGCCGATGTACTTTTGGTTCGCCTGGTGCTTTTGCTTGAGCGTGAGCTTCTTCGCCTCTTCGATGGTGGCAGCGGGGAGCGGAGCGAGGGGGGGGAGGGGGGCGGACGAGGTGATCGTGGTGGTAGAGGTGGCGGTGGTGGAGGAAGTGGAAGTGGTGGAGTTCGAGTTCTTCTTCTTGGATGCGCCACTACTTGGGGGGGGGGGAGGGGCGCCAGTGTAACCACGCTTTTCCCTCCACTGCAGCTTACGAAGATTCAGCCAATCTGAATATTCCTCGGCGTCCGCCTTACCCGCGAAGGGAAGCGAGGGCGAAGAGGGAGGTTCGTTTTTGATTGTAGTAGTGGGGGCATTTTTGTCTCCGCTCTCCTCCTTCTTCTCTTCTCCGTCGATCTTCATGTCATCTTCGCCGCCAACCTTGGCCATTATGATGATGTTCTTGTCGGGGTATTTCTCTTCCTCTTCTGCTCCATCGTCGTACAGGATGGTCAGCCACTTTTTGACGATTATTCCTTTCTTGACCTCATCCTCAATGTCGATGATCTCTCCTCCGTACCACATGCCGTCGTCGAATCTGCACTTAACCCTGCAGCCCTTCTCAATGCGGACGTTTTTGCTCGCTGCGATCTCCTCGTTGGTCGGAGGGGTCACGTCCCAGTGCTGTGGCCTGTCCTTGCGGTTGGCCCACCACGCAGCCTTCCTCCTCTGCTCCTGGTTAAACCTTTCCTTCGCCAGGGCCTCCTCCTCCGCTTCCAAGTTCAAGACGATGGCCCTGTACTCGTAATCCTTCTGCTCCTCGGCCTCAAGACCGTCGTACATTTTCCCCAGCTCAATGCTGCGGGATTGAGGAGCGAGGCATTAGGGTTAGTTCATACGGGCGGCCTGGTTATAATTCACGGCTCCTCCTAGCCGGCTGGCCCCGCCATTTCGCCCAAACTCACCTCGCCATGCCAATAGTGTAGGCGCCGGAGGATGTGATCTTCCTCTTCTTCTTTGGCTTCTTTCCGTCGGCCCCAGGCTCCGGGGGGTCTTCGTCTTCGACGGGCTGAGGCTTGCCGTTCTTGGCCCAGTCCTTCTCGATTTGCTTCCTCTTGAGCTTGCAGAAGTCGTGCTTGAAGTCCTCGCAAAAGATGGCCTTGCCAGTTGTCATCTTCCACTTGACCTGGTAGTTGAACTCACTGCCCTTCTTGTTCACCTCCTTAACACCTACCTTCTTCAGCTTTCGGACCATCTCGTTCCCGAGCTGCCACCGCTCTTCCTGCCCAACGACCCAAATGCCGTCCCTCTCGAAACGGTACTTTCCAGCCTCGAGGGTGTCCTTCAACGTTGGCTTCTTGGGCTTGAGAAGGGCTCCCTTCGCCCCGACTCCGTAGATGACTCCGTCGATAACCTTCTGCTGGTATGCGAGCTTCTTGCAACACTCAATGACATCCTCCCACTTGGTGAACTTGTCGTACTGAGGGCTCATCCAAGTTATCCTCATGGCGGGCTTGCAATCTTCGAGGTCGACAACCATTTCGGAGACCTGGGGGGAGCAAAGTTAGGGTTGACGACAGTAGGGAAGGGGGGTTAGAAAATGCGACAACGGCGAGAGCGAGTGAAGCATGCCGTGCCGCAAGAACACCACGCCGTGTGCATTAATGATGGTCGATAGCGCTCTTCCTCGCTCCGCTCTCACCTCCGCACCCTGTTCGTCCTTATCTCTGTTTTCGACAGATCTCTCCCCCTGCTCGTGATCGTACTCGGAGATACACCGGTAGGAAGCTAGTCCCTCGCCCTTCAAGGTGGACATGACCCTAATTGTCATGTCCTCGATGAGCCTAGGAAGGCAGGCGAGCTCCGCCTTCTTCTCGGAAAACCTGAAGAGCGGCCCGTACTGGAAGTCCTCCAGGGAGGCTTCGAAGACTAAGGGCTTCCTCTTCTTCGAGGGCTTTTTCTTGGCGGGTCTCATGCTCTTGGACCTGGCCCTCGCCAGATCCTCCCTCTTTGTCCTATCCCTCTTCTCGATCTCCATGGCCAGCCTCCTATCCTCCTTGAGCTCATATATGACTGTCCAAAACCTTCCGCCATAAGTTGGAAGGATGGCGCTGCGATCGAAGTGGCGAGCCGTGAAAGGAAAGAATGCCGTTAGCCCCTCACGAAAGCTAGTCGTCCCCCCCTGCGCCCATCTTAGCTCACCTCTCCCTGTCAGAAAGAATCTGAGCAGCCTCCTTTAAAATGCGGGTCCTATCCTCTTTGTCAGAAAGCTGAAAAAGGAAGTCATTGGCGCCAAGCGTATTTGGGTTCCTCCTGTTTGTGGGCTTGTCGCTGTTCTCTATCTTCTGCAGGTGCTTGCTGGACAGCTGTGCAAGCTCGTTGTGGTAGGGGATGGTAGTGTCAACAGTCCTGCGAGACTTCGTGATGGCGACTGTGTAATGAGAGATGTATGGGATGTGAGTAGGCGGTATGGTGGGGGTGAGTGAAGGGAATAAAGGAGAAAGGCTCAAAATCCAACCCCAACATGAAGGCGCACTTTTTCCACGCTTGAAATTTGAAAATAAGATGCTTGTAGCGTTCCTGGCAGGATTTCTGTTAACTAATATATACTCACTCGCAGGTGCGGCCATCTTGACCTCTGCGGCCTTTGCGGCAGCCCGTTTGGAAGGCATAAAAAGATTTCTCCTCAAACCAAGGGGCTCTTCGGAATCTCAGAATCTGATAAACATCAAGGTTGTTGGTGCCTATCTTGAGCACTTCTGAATAATTCCTTTCGTTCTAGCGACCTATATTTCATTTCGTCGATATACGTGAATTTTCTGTCCCGTATCTGCTCGAAAGCAGCCTTCCCCCACACACCCCAAATTAGTTTCCGTAAAAAATGTCATCAAAACGGGGAAGAACCGAGTGGGAATCGACGATGGCCGGACTGGCTCAGATGACTACGACTGCTCTGTCCAATCCTAGGGGCGGTAGGGTAAAGAAAACGAGGGCTAAGAGGCAGGTAAAGCAGACTCGGTTCGACAAGGGGGAGCTGGGTTATAATGGCATGTCTTACACGGCTATGTGCAGGGTCGACCGGCTGGAGGAGTCGTACGATATAGTTCTGTCCGGCCTCGGTGATGTTGAAGATGACGACGATGATGAGTTTGATGAGTTGGACGATGGGAAGAAGAAAAAGAAGAAGAAGAAGAAGTTCGCCAAGAACTCGACTCCCAACGTGAAGAGGGATAAGATCCATTCGCTAAGTCAAACGTTGGCGCAGAACCTTGAAGAGGGCGGGCTGGGTTCCTTGGCGGCGGGGTATGTAATGTCTGCTGCTCCTCCCCCTTCTGAGGTGAAACCGACCCGCCCGCAGGTTCACTACTGCAGCGTGACGGGCCATAGGGCCAAGTACACCGACCCTCAAACAGGCATCAGATATAGTAATCAGGGGGCATTGGAAAGTTTGAGGGAAAAGGCTCCTCCGTGGATCTCCAACTTGGGGGGTGGTGGCTGTGAGTACTACGACGCTCTGGTTGGAGCTCGCAACCGGTTGGAGGAACTCCGTGGCCCCCCTTCTGGTACATAAAAACATAATGCAAAAAACTGAAGAAGCGCCGTTTCGTTGTCGTAAACGTCATGCCTTTTTTGTTGGCCAACCCTTCGTAATTTGATCAATTGGGAATTTCACTTTGTGGCGTACATTTCTTGCCAATCTCCCATGTCCTTCCACCGTCCACGTACGGGCCCTCCCTTCGACCCTTCTGTGTCTAGAAATCTTCCGAAATTTCCCAATTCCAAAAAAAATGACGAACTTCCAAAGAATATGCTGCTCCCCTCAGCAGAATAAGAGCGGATTTTAAGCGGATCTCCACCAGGATGTCCATCCTCCAAAACCCATAAGCTCTCGGATGGATCACCCATGAAACGCAGCCCCCTTGCCCCAAGTTCCTCCGTTCTATGCATGAGATAAATGTCGTCTCCAACCTTTACTCTCTCGCCAACCTTCAGGCGCCAATTTTTCTGTGAATGTATTTGAAATCTGTGTCGTTCTAGGTAGTCGCAACCCTCCTCGCCCACCTTTTCGATTTTTTTGGCAGTCACAATATTGTTATCGTGTATCTCCTCGATGCCTAATCCCCCACCACACCGACTGAAATGCAAGAAGACGAATTCGCCATAATGTAACACGTGCGATTCGTCGCTAACGATGGGCCGTTGCAATGGACTATGGTGTGCGGGGGGGCACTTCCACTTTGTGCCCATGTTGAACGTTATCCTCCAAGGAAATCCCACCGCATTCACGGCGGCCGTGTGGATCAAAAAGGGATGCATGAGTAGGACAGACCCCTTCGTTGCACTTGCTGCACACAGGCGCTCTGGTTCTTTGTTCAAGATTGAATTTACAACTTTCCACAAGGCCTAAGACCCTGGCGGAGGATGTCAAGGGTTTGTTCTACACTGAGGAGGAGATCACCAACTTTGAAGATGCAGCCTACATCGAGGAGCAGAGGGGCATGG
>BRYA01000693.1:0-10276 GCA_030267965.1 Triparma columacea
TCTCCTTCTCAACCAAGCATTGCGGCGACTTCGAGTGTCAGGATGGTTCCTGTGTCGATATGCATCTCTGCAAAGGCAGAGACTGCGGTCACTATAACGGTGGTAGCGGGACGTGGCTGGGGTCTCACATGTACAGACGCGCCAAAACCGGGAATAAAAAGCGGTTCAAATCTTGTATCGACACTGCCGCTGTAAACGCTCGACACAACCCCGCCAACAACAAGATCAACAACCCGCTCAGATCCGCCGCGACAATCGCCAAATCCAGCAAGGCCTACAACAACGCCGCAAGCAAGGCTCTTGAAGAAGAAAAGGAAGTGCTTCGCCAAGAATTTATAAGTGCGGGAGCTTCAATCTCGCCAACTCTACCGTCCTCTGGAGTATCCGACCTCGCTCTACGTATAGAAGACAAGATCAGATCCGTAGTGAAGAAAGGTCAGCTCTTCTATGTGTTTACGAGTAGGGGGTACCGATTCGAAGAGGAAGGATTCAAGTGGAGCACTGAACGTGGTGGGAAGGGATCACAACTGCTCTCCAATCTTGATGGTAGTCCGTTTGGCGTGAAGAAGTTGAAGGAGCTAGGCTGGAAGCTTGAGAAGCTTCATACTTGCAGTAACTCATCGAACGTTAATAACACGGAGATGGCTCTCCATCGTTCTTTAAACAATGAGTACGGAAGCTTATGGAAGGACTGTGGGATGGGGGGTGTTCGTGGAGAGGGCCAAGGATTTGACTTTTGCATTGGCGTCGCTTACGGTGATGTCAGTGACGACATGATCATCAACGAGAAAGCGGCTAACAGGCACGGGATTCCGATTAAGAAGACGAAGAAGGGCTAATCAATGAAAGAAGGCCGAGGAGGACGTAGACAGTGGGGGGGGCGATAGGGAGTTTGAGGCCTAATGAAGAAAAGAGGTTGAGTTTGTGAAAAAATCGGTAGAATTACATTATCGTATGAACGAGCACAAAAAATATTGATGAATCAGCAAGGAGAGAGAGGAGAATTCTCAAAAAAAGATCGTCTCATAAATTTCACTTGCTGCACTCTGTTTGCTCGCTTTGATGAGCGGCTGGGTCCCACGCGAGGCTAACCCTAGCGTTGATTTGGTTTCTACGATTGAGGCTGCTGCAGAGAACAATAGCTGGGATGCTGTCCAGGTGGGGCCGGGGTTTACCTTATCATTTATAGCTCATTCGATGTGTGACTTTGCTCTCGTTGCTATGTTACTTATTCTCCTTTCTCTCTCGCCCTCCCTCGCCCTCCCTCGCCCTCGCTCGCTCGCTATGTTACTTATTCTCATTTCTCTCTCGCCCTCCCTCGCCCTTCCACCTCCAAGACTCTTATTCGACAGATGTCGATGAGTCCTCCATCACAAGACTTCTGGAAAGTCATTTTCCAACTCGGGGAGGAAGATACCACGCCTCTGACCTTGCTTCTGTGGCATAAATCTCCGAGGAACATTCTTGAGCAATTTCTATGTCTTGCGGACACCGTTTTGCCTCTGCGGATGAAAGATAGGCATGTGTTGCTCGCGACCAGAGACTCATTTGACTGCGTTCCTCTCCATTTCGTCGCAAGATACTTTAGTTTTACTCCGGGTGATGTTGAGATCCTCCGGGTATTAATTAGGTGGCATCCACAAGCCCTGGTGATGAAGGTGAGATCGGAGCGATGGCATTAGTGCACAATTAGTGTACCAACCAAACCTCTTCGCTGCTTACCCTCTCGCCATTCGCTCGTCGCAGGATTGCCGCGGGCAGACTCCTCTTGATACAGCGAAGGTAAACATTCACAATGTAGACTCGGTACGCCACGATGAATTTGTCAAAATATTCAAAGAGGCAACCGAACACTACAACCACGACATATGTTTCGGATTCAAAATGCTCTCGTTTAATGTACAGCGGTCCCTTGATTTCTGTGTAAATGCAAGGCTTGCAAGGTGAGTTTGAAGAACTTCGAGAAGGGAAGGAATGTTCCAGTCACCATGTCATGATATATCACTGCGTGCGAAATACGGATCAACTAAGATCATGGAAAAAGGATGTCCCGGGGATTCCGTTCGTCAACGTTGACCAGGGTCGGTATGTTCGTCCTGGTCGGCCTGCTGTACCTTACTCTGTTCGAAGGAGAAGCCGATTCCTCATTTTTCGCGTCCATGGGAGCTGTCGTCGTGGACGTCCTCCTCATTCTTGTCCACCAGCTTAAGATCGTGCCCGCGAAATACATGCAGACGGTGTGCTGCATATCGTGCGCGGTTGAAGGTAGGTTTGGGCCGAAAACGAGGTGGAAACACACCCAGGGATGAGTGGGAAAGAGGGGACGGAGTGGGTGACAAGGCTCTTTTCCATCCTATCTTCCGTGTCTTGACGTGGTCCCGTACATAGAACCTTACACCTACTGGCGGCCATCTCACTCACTCATAAACCAGGTACAGCTGCAATAATTGCAGGGACCCTCGTCGACTCTGATAAAGATATTCTCATTGCAAGGCAGTGGTTCATATTCGGTGGCCAGGTGAGAAATAGGTGAAAGTTTCGCAAGAGTGAGACGACCCGTTCCTAAACTTAAGCCAGCCCCCCTTTTTCTCGCGCGTCGCTACACCCCCCCTTAGCTTTCTTGCCTGAAGTTATCTTTTGCCATTCCTAAGATCTCGCTTCTCCGTTTTCCCTACTTGCTCTTTGTCCTCTTCGCAATGCTCATCGCTGAGCTCGCGTGCCTGTTCGTAATCTCGGAGAGGTCTGACTCTGGAGGCGTGGGGATCCCGTTGATGTTGATCTTCTTGTGCCGCTACAATTTCGATTAAAGCCCGTCGTAAATAGCAGGACGTTCGAGAAGGCGGACAGGCGGCTGTACGCGATGATCGTTAACGAGCGTCTGAGGACGAAGGACCTGCAGGACCAAATCGAGAGGACGAACAAGCTCGGCCGTACCGTCCTCGCAATGGCAGAGGTCGAAGAAGGCGAGGAGGGTGAAAGCGAGACGTCGTCAAAGACTGGGAGCTCAGGGTCGGGATCGACGTTGAACGGCAACCTAGTGTCGGAATTCGCGTTCTTCTCCTCTCTCTCGGACAGGGTAGAGAGCGAAGGCGAAGAGATCCCCAGCGCCGACGAGCTCATATTGAAGGTTCCTGGAATGAGGAGTTTCAAGACAGCGATGCAAATGGCAGCCGTAAAGCGGGGCTTCAGGTACTTCTGCAACCAGGAGTCCAACATAGAGAATCTAATATTCTACGAGCAGGTGGACCTCTTCAAGCGGGAGGTGAAGCACAAGGCCAGACGGCTTTGTTACTCCTTCATTTCCCCCAAGTCCCCCGGGTGCGTTAACATCAACGACGCAGACAGGGGCGCGTGTATGGAGGCCGTGATTGGGAGCCTGGGGCACGAGGATATACACTCGGCGACATTCGATAGAGCTCAGACGGAGGTCATGAACGTTATGGACAGGGACTCATTCCCGAGGTTCAGGAAAAGCCCACTAGGGAGGGCACTCATGTACAGCCAGGTGGAGGACACGTGGATGAAGCTGGTTGAGGAGGGACTGCTGAACGAGAAGAAAGCAGAAGAAAGCAGGATGAGGTAGCGGGGTGTGGGGATTCTACAATAATATTTTTATTTCCGTTGCGCTTACATTTTCGTTAGCTAAGGTAGGGTTGCGTTTACCTTTCCCATCCCCCCGGCCCGCTTGCTCCCCCCCTCCCTCCCCCATCCCTCACTTCAATTCCGCCCCAATATCCTCCACAACTTTCCTCATCCCCTGTTCAATATCCGCTTCCCACTCCCTCCTCCCTTCCTTCTCTTCCCACCCCATCCTCCAGCAATGAAGTAGCATCCTCCCCCCCGCCGTAGTCCTTCTTCTCTTCCCCCCCCCGTATTCCACGTCGTTAACAACCGGGCAACCTAGACTAGCCATGTGTACCCTAATCTGGTGTGTTCTCCCCGTCTCAATGTTTACTTTAACCACGCTCATACCTCTAGCCCCGTCGTGTTTTAGTAGCTCGTAGTTAGTGACGGCTTTTTTACCGGAGTCCTGTGGACTTACCCTGAACCGACGACGGTCTTTCCTATCCCTTGTAAGGTAGTTAACGATCCTCCCCTTCTCTTCCTTTGGTCTTCCCTCCACGACCGCAATGTATGTTTTGTCTACTTTCCTGTCCCTAAAAAGTCCCTGAAGTTCCGTCAATTTCGCCGTGGTAAGAGCAACGATCATGGCGCCGCTTGTACCCTTGTCAAGCCTATGAACAAGCCCAGGCCTAGCGTCTTCCCCACCACCTGACTCTAAGTATACGAACCTCTCAAGTGTAGTCATGCCATCCATTACACCTTCCTCACCCTCCTCTTCTTCTTCTTCCTCTCCTTCGTATTCCCCTTTATATCCTTTCCATTCCTTCCACCAAGTTTCCCCCATAATTTTCCCGATTCCTCCTACTACAGTTTTAACAACGTCCCAATTACCGGCCCCGCAGTGAACCACGACGTTGGGGGGCTTGTTTATAACCATCATGTCGACCGAACGAAATATCACATCTAAGTCAGGTGCGTTTGAGAAGAAATCAGAGGAGGTGTCATGACCTTCACTTTCCTTCGTAGTATCCTTCTCCCCCCTATTACTGTGTACTACGCTAAAGTCATCCCCTCCTCCCCTCCCTATAACCTCAATTTCAACATCCCCGCTTTTAATAAGTTGCCCTGGTTTAACTCCTGATCTCTTCAATAAATCCCTAACAACCGTTCTGCTTAAACCAGGGTTACTAGAGCATAGTAGATTATCCAGCCTTGTAGGTTGCTGGTTTGGGTTTGATATTTGTAACTTTAACGTTCTAGTAGTCGATGGGGTGTTATTTGAAAGTGTTCCACCCCTCTCCGCTCCACCTGTATCCTGTTCAGAGTGCTCTTTGGATGTTTCTTCTTGGATTCTTCTTTTCAGTGAAGCGCGTGGGTTTTGACCCAGACGTTTCTTACCTGACCTAGAGGCTTTTTGAAGACCTTGCTTGCCCCTCCAACTCTCCACAGGAACACCCTCTGGGGGAGGGGTAGAGGAGGAGGTGGAGGTGGTGGAGGTGGAGGATACGGCACCACCGAACGCTGTGGGGTGTCGGGTGTATGTGTAGGGGGGGTGAGAAGGTGTTTAATGGGTGAGGTGAGGGAAAAGGAGGACACACAGCTCTGAGGACACACAGCTCTGAAGTTATCACTCTGAGGTTATCTTATAGCTCAATCCCCTAATCCTCTCTCTTACCTGTTTGAGGGTCTCTTTTATCATCTTTACCATCGTCTCTTTGATTCTGTTGTCCATCATCCTTTTGTCCCTCCTGTTGTTCAGTCTGTTGATCAGTTCCCCAAGTGACCATTTTCTTTCCCTTAACGTTTTGTTGTTTGACGTTGTGTTGGACGTTGTGTTGTTCGAGGTCGTGATTTACCATTTTGATATCAGCTGTTAGGGTTTGTTTGCTTTTATTGGATTGATTTTGTCTACTATTTGCCTTGTATCGTTTCTTGATTCCGAGAGAGAGTCCAGAATCCTTCTGTTTTGTACTATATTGGACATTTGTACACTTATATACATTCTGAAGGAATGAGCTTGTTGAACATGTATATAATAATACTATAACGATACGGAGGAACATTTTTAATTGCAGATTAACAATTTGCAGAAACATGATGTCTGTGGGTGAAGTGAAGTTGGGGTTTCCTTTTGGTTGTCTATTATCTCCTTGTCCCTTCTCTTCCGTTTGTAGTTTTGGGAATTTGCGGAGACTGTTAGGCCATCGTCGATGGACCTCTGACGGAAAGATGAGCGGTGAGCAGCAGTCACGCTATTTGCTTCCCTGACCTTTAAGTCAAATCTTCCTAGAGGAGGCCAATCCTTTCCAGCAAAATAAGGCCGAAATAGTAAATTGGAGTTTTCTAATCCTCAGAGCGTAATTTTTGTTCAATTGATAGTAATTTAGTCTTCCATCTTCCTATTATGAAGCTAACAATAGCTATAAGCGCTCTAACGTTGATATTAGCTTCAATAATCCCCTCAACAACTGGCTTCATCCCGACTCATACTCTTCTTAAACCTCACTATACACAACACTATACGCCACACTTCACACCACTACGTAACACTATTACTACAACAACTATATACTCATCCTCCTCCTCCTCAACCTCCCCCTCCTCTTCCTCCTCAACCACCTCCACCACATCCTCCTCCTCCTCCTCCCCAACCACCTCCCCCTCCCCTCCTCCCTCCCAACCTCCCAATCCTCCAATCCCCCCAATCCCCTCCTACCTCTCGCCATTAGTATCTCCCTCAGTAACCCACTCAACAAAGCGTAGTTTAATAACCTTCCTAAAAACCTCCACCCCCACCCCTTCTTCCCCCACCCTTCTTCCCCCATCTACATATCTGTTATACCGTCCGCCTTTACCACCATCTCATCTTGCGGAGTTAGAAGGGAGGCGTTTAATATCCGAGACTGTTGACTTAACAGCCACTCACTTAACCATATTATCCGCACCGTCACAAGACCCTAACGCTAACAAACCGATATCGCAAAAGTACACACATTGGTTAACATACACCGAGCCTAACCCGTCAAATGACGATGACGATGATAGGTACTACTCGAAGTGGGATATAAAGTTGGACGTTAAATGGGTTTACTCAGATATCGACGGTACTATTAGCCACGGTATGCGGATCCTCGGTACTAAAATCGTTAGAGTTAACGAACAGGAGGGTGGAGGGGGAGAGGAGGTGTGTGATAAGAATGGTGTAGGGGGGGGGGGGATTATGAAGGATCAGGACGGTATGATTAGAGGGATTAGAGGCGCGGTTGGGAAGAGAGGATTTGAAGGTGAAAATAGGGGGGTTGTGGTATGGGAGGGGGAGGGGGAGGATGAAGGGTGGATTGTTAAGGAGGGGGAGGAAGGGGTTTGGGATGTACTTTATAGAATTGGGGGGGGAGGGGAATAAAGGAAATACCAAAACATATTGTAAAGGCGAGTTTGAGGGATTGAAAATCGTTTTGTTGTTTTGAAACACCGAAGTAGTTAGGTTTATCGCTCTAAGCAATGTGTGTACTCCTCAGCGCGTCTCCTAAACCCTTCTCTTCTCTCAACAACAACACAACTCTCCACAACGGAGGAGGAAGGAGGAGGAGGTAACTTTGCGAGTTTGTAATGCATTTTATATTTGAGTAGACTAAATGAAAGCTCTCGTTAACGCGGTGCGGAGGGTACCTTCGGATCTTATAAAGGCGCGTGTAGTAAAGAGTTATGAGCATTCCTAACTCTGTCTCCTCATAAAAAGGCCCTAACAGAATGGGCCTTCCTCATTAAAAGGCGTTAACAGAATGGGCTTTCCTCGTTAAAAGGCGTTAACAGAGTGGGCTTTCCTCATAAAAAGGCGTTAACAGAATGGGCTTTCCTCATTAAAAGGCGTTAACAGAATGGGCCTTCTACACAGAGGCCCAATACCGAATAACCCAAACAACCAGATCGCAACGCTTTTTATATTTGAATAGATTAGATGAAAGCTCTCGTTAACGCTGTTCTAACGGTGCCTTCAGAAGTTATAAAGGTGCGTGTTGTAAAGAGTAAAATGTCCCTAACCCGAACCCGAACCCCCCGAACCCCCCGAGCCAGACAGGGAAGGGAAGGGGAGGGAAGGGGAACAAAGCCAAAAGAGCCCTAACAGAATGCAACATCAACGACGAAGAAAGGGAGGGGAGGGGAAAGGGAACAGGGACCGACAGACCGACACACCGAGAGGAGGACGAGAGGGGAAGGGGAACAAAGCCATAAACACACATAAACACACATAAACACACATAAACACACATCATAATACATAAACACACACTCACAGAGTGTTGGTATGATGTGTGTTTATGTATTATGATGTGTGTTTAATAAGATGATAGATGTTTCATAGTGTCTTTTGGCTTTGTTCCCCTGCTCTGTCTTTGATGTATGGATTGATGGATCCTGCTCTGAGGATCCATCAATCTCTGTCTCCCCATCCTTTCCCTGTTCCCTCTTGGTTCCCTGTTGTTGTTGTTGCTGCTGTTGTTCCTCCCTCCTCTCCCTCCTCACTCTCTTTTGACACTGGCTCTGGCTGGCTCGGCTGGCTCGGCTGGCTCGGCTCTTCCGGTAGATTTTGGATCATGATTTTCTCTTTACAACACAAGTATTTTTAAGATCTGAAGGTACCATCCGCACCGCGTCAACGAGAGCTTTCATTATATATATTCAAATATAAAAAGCATTGCGATCTCGCGAAGTTAGAATCTTCCTCCTCCTCCTTCCTCCTCCGCAGTCTCAGACTCTTCTTAATCCTCACTATACACAACACTATACACAACACTATACACCACTACACAATACTATTACCACAACAACTATATACTCATCCTCATCATCCTCAACCTCCCCCTCCTCTTCCTCCTCAACCACCTCCACCACTTCCTCCTCCTCCTCCTCCCCAACCACCTCTCCCTCCCCTCCCCCCTCCCAACCTCCCAATCCTCCAATCCCCCCAATCCCCTCCTACCTCTCGCCATTAGTATCCCCCTCAGTAACCCCATCAACAAAGCGTAGTTTAATAACCTTCCTAAAAACCTCCACCCCCACCCCAACTTCCCCAACCCTTCTTCCCCCATCTACGTATCTATTATACCGTCCGCCTTTACCACCATCTCATCTTGCGGAGTTAGAAGGGAGGCGTTTAATATCCGAGACTGTTGACTTAACAGCCACTCACATAACCATATTATCCGCACCGTCACAAGACCCAAACAGCAATAAACCGATATCGCAAAAATACACACATTGGTTAACATACACCGAGCCCTCCTCCCCAACATCTACAGAAGAAGGAGGAGACGATGATGATAGGTACTACGTGAAGTGGGATATAAAGTTGGACGTAAAATGGGTTTACTCAGATATCGACGGTAGTATCAGCCACGGTATGCGTATCCTAGGTACTACAATCGTTCGTGTCAATGACGAGGGAGGGGGAGAGGAGTGTGATAAGAATGGTGTAGGGGGGGGGGGGATTATGAAGGATCAGGACGGTATGATAAGAGGGATTAGAGGCGCGGTTGGGAAGAGAGGTTTTGAAGGGGAAAATAGGGGGGTTGTGGTATGGGAGGGGGAGGGGGAGGATGAAGGGTGGATTGTTAAGGAGGGGGAGGAAGGGGTTTGGGATGTACTTTATAGAATTGGGGGGGGAGGGGAATAAAGGAAACACCAAAACATATTGGAAAGGCGAGTTTGAGGGATTGAAAATCATTTTTTTTTAGGGACGTTTTGCCACTTTAGCGGAGGTCAATCTCATCGTCATCATCATCCTCCTCCTCCTCCTCCTCCTCCTCTTCCTCCTCCTCCGCCAGCTCCAACGTAAGTCTCTCCATGTCCTTGATATCATCCTCCATCCCCTCCAAGTCGATCCCGATATCAAAGTCCCCAACTTCACCCTCACTACCAGCCATTCCCTTGTTCCCCTGCGTCGACGCTTCCGCCTTTGCCTTACCTTCCCCCCCCCTAATCTCCCCCTTATCCTTATCCTTATCCTTCACCTTCTCCCTCCCCACCTTTTTCTTCCCCCCCCCACCAATCTTCGCCCCCTCCATCCTTCCTCCCCCTCCCTCAATCCCCATAACGATCCTCCTAATTTCCCCATCAAGCATCCCCACAATCCTCTCCCCCTTCGCCTTTTCAACTCTCTCCCTATCGAAATCCTTAACACCCATGATAAGTTCCTCGCTAACTTTACAGTGTTCGGTTGTTAGGTAAGCAGTAACTTGTAAGTGTTCGTTCATGTATGTTCTCTCAGCTGCAACTTGATCCCCCATCGCTAACTGTACAGCTGTGACTGCTAGGAAACACTGGAACAGTGTGACCGTGCTTACACCGTCGTCAAGATGGTACCTAGATGCAGCACCGAGTGCGTAGAGTGCGTCTGATAGGTTTTGGTGTAGGAGGAAGGCTTTGGATATCTTTAAGAGATGCTCACCAGTGAAGGCTCCTTTCCCACCAGTTGCTCCTGGTGGTAGACCGTCGTTGTCGGATGTTTTTGGGCCTTGACGGAAGGATGAGAAGGAATTATAACGGTCGGGGACCATGCAGTTTACTGCGCGACGGAGGTAGGAGTAACCAGCTGAGAGAGAACCGGAGTCTAGGGAGGCTAGTCCACCCATCATTAACATTTCACCGGCCCTGCTGAAATCATTCTGTGTTTGTGGGGGGGGGGCCGGGGGGAAGGGGGGTAAGGGGGGGG
>BRYA01000693.1:10325-36014 GCA_030267965.1 Triparma columacea
AGGCTTTTCCCTCTCCCTTCTCCCTTCTCCTCTCATCCCCCCTCCCCTCATCCTCCCCCCTCCCCCCCCTTCCCCCCCCCTCCCCTTCCTCACCTCCCAGCTCCAAGCCACAGCAGCAAGTTCATAAGCGATCCCCGTCTTCCCTATTTCCCCCGCCTCCCCCCAAGCCTTTCCCGCCTCCTTATAGTCCATCGCCGCCTGGCTATAATGTTCACAGTCCATGCTACACTTCCCAGCCGTTTCCCTCATTAAAGCCTCCTCGGGGAGGAGACAGAGGGACTTGTAACACTCGGACGCTTTCTTGTAATGACCGTAGGCCTCGAGGGGGGAGGGGGAGGTGAAGAAGGATGATTTTAAGGCGGTTTTACCCTTTGCACGCCACTCTAAGATGGGGGGGAGGGGGTGAGAGAGGTGAAGATGAAGGAAGGTTTACGACAGCTTTACTATCCCCAAATCCTTTTCGCTTCTTCTCCTACCCCTCTCCCTCTTCTAACCCCCCCCCACCCGAACTTCACTCTTCAAAAACAAACCTTCCACTCCACCTCCCCACAACATCCTCCTCCCAACTCACCCAGCGCCTCCTTCATCTTCTTTTCCTTTTGTTCATTTGTTAAGAAGCATTTTCTCCCCCCATCTCTTTTAGCGTCAATATTCTCCCAATAACCTTTCGAGTTTGACGTCTTTGTTGAAGTAATAGGTTTAGATAATGAGGATTTTGAAGAGGAAGATGAGGAGGGTTTGCGGGAAGGGTTTGATCCTACACTACCAGATGAAGCACCAGCGAAGAGAGCATTCTTGTTGGCGGATATGGAACTCTTGTAGCTCATTGTTAATGACGTTTAGGCGTTGCGGGGTTGTATGGAGCTTTTTGGGTTGGATATTTTGTAAAATCCAGTCTTGGAGGTTTTGGGACTGGCGCAGAAAAATTCATTACTGCACCCCCACCTTCATGCGAGTGTATGGGAGCAGAAGGACTAAAAAATAAGAAATGTTCGCCAACTTAAAGGCCAGAAACAGGGTCAAAATCCAAAAATCCACACTCCCTTCCGGATTTCCACAACTGAAACTCCCACAAAAAAATGGGCCTTACCACTCCCCGTGACGACGCCTCAAGGGCGTCTTCCCACTCCGGCAATGGTCGTACATATCCCTCCCGCAAATTCAAGTCACCCGCCGGTGTTGGTGTCCATGGTACCCCAGTGCCCCCCCAGGTAACGCCCGGTGCCCCGTCCTCCCCCACAAAGGGTAAGGGTGGTAGCCCCACCGGAGGGCCGACGCCGAAAATGAGGAAGCACCTTAACCTCGCGGCGGTGCAGATGGCACTTGAGGAGAACGACGACGGGGTGGAGAGCATGAAAAGGGAGGTTTCGGAGTACCAGGAGGTGAGAATATGGGTCTTGTCCCTCCCTTCCTGTAACTGCGTGTCCCCCCCCCCTCCCCCCCTCCCCCCGGGCTCTCTGACCTCCCCCCCCCCTCCGCCCCCCTCCCCCCCCCCCCCTCGATCCCCTTCCCTCCCAGCTGGAGCTCAAGACAGCACACGATGAATTAATAGTCCTCCGAAAGACCCACGACCGTCTCTACCAGGACGCCGACGCCGCCGACGTGGCCCATCGCAGGGTATGCGAGGAGCTGTCACAGCTAGAGAGACTCGCAGGCGTAGGGGGTATGGGGGGGAAGGGGAAGGTAAGAAAGTATGGGCAGAAAAGGCAATAACCGGGGAACACATGTATACTCCACACCTGAACACACAAAACAAATCTAACACGCAACGCGAACCCCTTCGCTCCTCGACACGCTCCTCGACACGCTCCTCTTAGGATGACCCTGTCGAAAAGGGAATCAGATTGGAGAGGAAAATCGACGCCACCAAGGCCAAGCTCATGGCCTCCACCGAGCAGAACATGGTCTTCGCTCACATGATCGAACGGCTGAAGATGGAGCTGCTGGCGCTGCAGAAGAAGGACAACGAGACCAAGGGGAGACAGAACGTCCTGGGGCATGACATGCAGAGCGTGGTCATACAGAGGCAGCAGGCAGAGATGGAGCTAAAGGTGGAGGAGGAGGTGAGCAGCAGCGTAGCGGACACTTTACACGTACTTGATCGCTCGGTTGGGGTTAGGGTTGAACTCACCTTCTTATTTATTAACTCATCGTCACTTTGCCCCTCGCCATTGCAGAACCTGGATGACCTCATGTACAAGCTTTCCTTGAAGAGGGAATCCCACGAGGGTCGAATCGCGGGTATCAAGAAGATCATATCCGACAGGCAATTGCTGCAGGAGAGGCAGCTCGCGAGGAACAAGAAGAAGGAGGAGATCATGACCAAGGCAGACATGGGGGTGGACGAGGAGCAGAAACTAAAGAGGATGAATGTCATCAGACAACTTTATACCACGATACTGGAGAAGAAAATGTCTGACGACGAGGAGCAACTCGCCAGGTGAGAATGGGAGAGGAGCGAAGCTAAGAGCTGACACACACAACGCAAGAGATGATGGAGAAGAAAGAAACCACACAGCGCCACCGCATTATTCTTACGCAACGCCATAACCCCTTTCGCGCACCGCAGCCTCGAGAATACCTTCCACCAGCTCAGGAACGTGACGGGACTCAGCAATGTGGAGGAGGTGGTGGAGAAATTCTTGAGTAGGAATGAGAAGAACTCCCAGCTTCAGGCTGTCGCTGAGGACCTAAAGAAGAGGATCGCGATCCTAAAAGAGGACAATGATAAGAGCAAGGTCAGTCAAGCCCACGGCACCCGCTCTCAAAAAAAGTCGCCATCATTCTCACACAATCACCGACCCCCCTTTCGCAACTCACGCTTTCCCACGCTCATCGCAGGTCGCCCTCGACGATATAATCGTCAGAACGGAGAACAATGCTTCCAACAGGAAAGTGTACCAGGAGGTAATCAGGATCGACGTCCACGTTGGTTCCGCCGCCAAGATGTGCGAGGAGAGCAAGGCAAGGGCGACCAGGCTGAGCGTCACCATCGGGGAGCTTAGGGAGACCGTGGCGAGATTCTTGAGCAAGGTTAAGAACGAATTGGAAAGCGTACCGACGATCAAGGACCTACCAGAAAAGGTGAGAATGGGAGGGAGAGAAGTGAGGGAGGAAAATATGTTTCAAAGACTTTGGCGGGCGATTTGAGAAGGAGCGTCTAACCCCTTTGACTCGTTCACCCTGCTTTTCCCCCCTCCTTGTCGTCGCAGATGCACGAGCTCGACCTCGAACTCACTGAAATGATGAAGACGGTCTCGGCGAATTTGGCAAAGAAGGGGGAGGAGGGAGGGGGAGCAGAAGAAGACGGGGGAAGCCCCGAGGGGACAAAGGGGGGGGCAAGTACGTTCAGCAAGCTTGCGGGGCCCAACCTGGGCAGGATTATGTACCACAAGTTGATGACGACAGATCCGGACCAGAGCCCGCGAAACGTCAGAGTCCACACCCGCATGAACATGACCCAACTCTCGAAGCAGGCACAGAGGAGCCTCCTCGACCCTAACTTCGAGGCCACCAACCCCCCCCCCAGCGCCCAGCGCATGTTCTCCGGCCCCGGGCACTCGGCAAACTACGGCAGGCAGGAGATGGACGACGACGACATGGCGGTAGTAGTGGACAGGACGACGGTGAAGAAACTTGCCAATATGGTCGTTACCAAGGATCTGAACGAAAAGGCGAAGAAAAAGAAGAGGGAGGCCATCCCGGAATGGTGACGACGGGGACAGACATTGGACGTGCACAAACTTTCTTTTATTTGGACCCAAAACAAGACCTTTATTCCTATACTACATGAAATCTTGACAAAACTTCACAAACTCCTCCGCCACCTCTTCGTGAGCAACGTGACCAACCCCCTCTAGCTCGACAAGTCTCAGCTCCCCCCCCTCTTCCTCAACCCACTTCTTGAGATTCCTCGAGTTCCTCACAGGTACAATTCCGTCCTTCTTCCCATGCAGGATAACGACCTCGTCGCACGCCTTGCAGACCTCCAGCAGGAGTTCCCCGTCCCCCCCCCTCCCCCCCTCGGCCACGAACCTCCCCTCTCCCCGGGCCTGCGCGGCGGTGAACTTCAAGAGGCCTCTCTCCCAGCCCTTCCCAACGCTTGGGTACCTGTAGAGGTTGACCTCCTCGTCGGTGACCTTGCTCCCGTCCCCCCAAGCCTGGGCTAGACCCTTCTTCCAGAACCTCCCGCTCGACACGAGCCTCCGAAGGAAGAACGAGAACACCGGAATAAAGGGCGAGCAGACGAGCCTGGCTAGCCCCTTATTACCCCCCTTGGCGACAACCTTCTTCCCCCTTCTCTCCAAAATGGCTGGGCTCACCAGGACGACCTTGACGCCTCCTCCCTTCCCTCCCAATATCTTTTCCCTCGCCATCCTCAAAGCCTGCCCCGCCCCCATGCTGTGCCCCACAAAGAGATGGTCCCCCTCCCCCGCCCCTTCGACCGCCCTCCTCAGGTTCTCGGATGCAAGGGCTGCGCTCCTCTCGACGCTGTAGTCCTCCGAGGTAGAGGGGTGGCCGGGAGGGTACCGGGAGAAGCCGAATCCCATGGCGTCGCTGGCCACGACAGTGGCGCCAAGTCGGGAAGAAAGGGAAGGGATAACGGAAATGAAGCTGAGGGAGGAAGCCCCAAAACCGTGGGAGAGGTGCACCGTCTTTGAACTGGAAGCCGCGTCTTGGCGGGGGGTCTGGAGGAGGTAGTGAACGTCCGCAGGGAGGTTGGAGGAGAAGGCAGAGATCCTAGTCGGCAGGTAAGGGTGGTCGGCGAGCGACGGGCGGAGGAGGAGCTCCTGGAGAAATATCCTGGTTAAATAGAGGGTGGCCAAGAAGCGGAGAAAGAGGTACGCGAGGGGCTTGAAGGCCAGCCTCTGGTTGGACAGCTGTTGGGGCAAAACTCCAGCGAGGGTGGCTAGGGACAGCAGGAGGAAACGGTATAGGAGGGACAGGGGAAGGTAGCCGAAGGGAACAGGAGGGGGGAGCAGGAGCGGATTGGAGAAACGTACAGGGAGAGGGAGGGAGGGAGAGGAGGAGGAGGGGAGGGACACAGCCACAGCGTTCAGGGATGTGCTGGTGGTGGTTGTGGTGGTTATACCGGTGGGAAGACGATACACGATAGGACCCAAAAATGTAGTACCTCTCGTGTTAGGTACCATCTTCGTCATCTAGCCCAGAAGCTAGCTTTTTCTTGAGTTTCCTCTCCTCCTCAGCACGGCGGGCTGACTCTTCTGCTCTTTTTACTGCTACTACTGGGTCAAAGAGTCCAAAACTATGATCGTGTTGTCCAAATTCGTCAGGATTTCCACAAAATTCGCACATACGGGTTGAAGGGGGGGGAGTGTTTGTCCAAAGTTTTTGACAGCAGATTCCACTTCCTTCTTTTCCCCAATATGGCAGCAAAAAAGAAGAAACCTGCGACAAAAGAGACACAACAGCCGTCATCATTTAGTTTCAAATCAACAGCGTCAAATTCAGACGTAAAAGTGGCCACCAACCCCAACAAAGGACTGAGACAAAAAACGGTGAAGTCGGCACCTCCCTCCAGTGACAACCTCACAATGGGCGCTATGCTTTACATGGGCCTCCTCGCACTGCAGTTTGCGTTGCAACCCGTCTTCAGCGCCAAATATTCGCCAGGACCTGGGATAGACAAAACGCTGATCGTCATGTGTACAGAATTCCTCAAGTGTTGCATAGCCATCTGGATGCTTTACGTGTCTTCTCCTACCACCAAGGACTTCCGATCTATCATGTCTACCTGGACCCTCCAAGACTGGCTGAAGGTGAGGACATACATGTTGGCTTTGTCGCACAGTTGAGCGCCCAATTCAATATCCACTGACGCAACTCTTTTGTCATCGCATCGCCCCCCCACCCGCCCGATCCTTCCCTGCCAGACTTCGGGCCTCCCCGCGGTCCTTTACGCAGTACAGAACATCTTCCTCCTCCTCTCCTATGATAACTTGGCCGCGGTGGAGTTTAACGTGATCAACCAGACTAAAACCGTGAGCGCCGCCGTCTTCTGCTTCTTACTCATGGGCCGCAAGCAGACGCCCATCCAGATGGCCGCCCTGCTGATGCTAGGTGTGGGGGCGATCTGCATTGAGGGAACCCTGGATGTCGCTGGCATGGCCGAGAGCCTGTACAAGACGGGGGGGCTGGGACTAGGGAACAAACAAGGGCTGGAGTTCGACGCGAACAGGATGTTCAAGGGGGTCGTACCTTGCCTCATTGCGTCGGGTATCTCTGGACTCGCTGGGACCATCACCCAGAAGATCCTGCAGGCTGGAAAGGGGGGGAAGGTGAGCGGCAATCTGATCGGTAATTTGAGCTGCAATTTCGCTCGTTGAAATACCTAACCGCAATTCCCAAACCTCTTCCTCGGTTCTAGAACTCGTACCTCTACTCCTGCCAACTCAGCTTCTTCAGCCTCATCTATCTCAGCTCGAGCTACTTTTACAGCCACCAGGTTTCAGATTTCACCTCCGACCTCGCCAAGATCATCCAAGCCAGGTCGTACTTCCCAATCCTCAACCAGGCATTGGGGGGGATACTGGTTGGCCTTGTGACCAAGTATGCAGGTTCCGTCAGGAAGGGCTTCGCCCTAATCGGGGGGATCCTCCTGACCGCAATGCTGCAGTCCTTTGCCTACAACACAAAGCTCACAGCCAACCAAGAGATCGGGGGTATCCTAGCTGTTTGCGCAATGTACACCCACTCGAACTTCGGGGTGGGGTGGCAGGACAAGTACAAAATAGACAGAAAGAAACAACACAAGAAAATGCAGGCGGAAATCAATGTGGGGGGGAAGAAGCTGTTCGACACAAAAAAGGGGGGCGGGAACAAAGTGAAAGAACAGTAGAGTTTTTCTTCCCAATGATAAAATGCCGTTTATAAATAGCCCATACCCTATCCGTCTGTGTTGCCTCTTTTCAGTGGAGGAGGCTCCGCGAATAGGGAGTCTTTTAACGACGCCCTTGTGATGTCGCGCACAGCTCCGATAGTGGCTTGACCGGTCTGCCCGCCGATCTTTACCGCCTCACTTTTGGGAAATTCTATGTACTCATCGTACAGAGGCTTATACATTGGATTACTGTTTCCTCCTCTCCCCTCCGAGTGCAAGAAACGCAGCTTGTCAATCTCCATCCTATGACCACTACACAGAGCGTTGCATTCGTCCAACGCAGTGAGCACGTCTTCAAGGGAGGTATCTCCCGCGCTGATAGTATGCGGCAGCCTAGCTAACGTGCAGTGGATGAAGCCGTCCCCTTCCTCCATTCCCGGCGTCTTGAGCTCAATGCTGGGAGCCCTCCGAAGGCTAGGGAGGTTGTTGACAGACCCATGGGTCAAGGGTTGCCTCCTACCGTCAGAGCTCTGTTCGGTAAAGCACCTAACCAGTTCCCTCCTGAGCCTGACGAAAGCGTCGACATTGGTGCTGCTCCTGTCTGTCACATTCCCCCTCTCGCTACATGTCCGGAAGAGGGCGACAAGAACCCTCCCCCCGAGAAGGACTATTCTATCGACCTCACATTGGAAGGGATGATGCATTCCAAGCATAACAGTCTGCCGGAGTCGCCCCCCCATCTCCCTGCTGATTTCCTCGTGGTTGGGCTGGAGAGAATGCCACCACCAAGGCACTGCGACAGTGATGTGCAGGTCCTCCCCCGGGATAATGTTGCAGGAAGGGCACCAGTTCCCCTGAGTGGAGAGGGAATCGTGGAGGAAGAGCGGGGCAAGGATTTGGCGTCGAAGTTTTATCAGAAGATCCCGAGTTTCTGAGTCCACCATAGCAACTACCGTCCTATGTGATTTCCCCAATCTGGGGTACTGATATATCGCGTCAAGTTCGTCCTTACGTCGCTTCAGCAGCATTCGACGCGAGCACCGTGGCCCCTTCAAATATGCAGGGGTCGTTGCTGCCTTCTTTTGGTAAGCTGCACATCTCTTATTGTTTGCCTCTCTTGTTGTGCTGCATTCGGACAATTGCACACCATGCCAGAAGTCTAAAGGCGACTCGTAAGTCAAGGGGACGTCATTTTGATACTTGTAGATCAAGAGAAGAGGAGGAGCGATGAAGAGGAGAAGAGAAAGAGGATCTTCCATGGTCGAGTGGATGAAGATGCCAGGTTGGAGAGTTGAGAGCAGCACCAGATAGGCGTAGGTACAATCTATACCTATATGAAGGATGTTGAAACCTTGAACAACTTAATATATTATTATTTCGAATTATCCAGAAAAATTGAGCTAATACTTCCCCACTTTTCCTTATCGCCTCTTCGTCTACAGTAATAGATCGCCCCCCCCTGCGGTAGAGAATAATGACGTCCAAACGACTCTTACTTTTGGGGGCCACTGCCGGTTTTGCTATAGTTGTATCAGTGGTATTTACACGCAAAAGATCCAAGGAACGGCAGAGAAGAAGGCCAAACACCCTGCCTGCGGCCTTCTCTGCGAGAGTGGAGGCTAAGGGGTACTCGATTTGGTTGATGCCCCGCAATGGCGGAACTGAACTGAAGAAACTGATAGATGAGACGACCTCTGCTTGTGGATTATCCAGCTACGAGCCTCATGTAACTCTCCTCGGCGGCTTCGCAGTGAATACTGATACTGAGGAAGTTCTCAGGCTCTTTAGACGCTTGCGCTTCGCCCCTCTCCCAAAATCCCCGACATCTGCGATTGCTCCTACTCCACATTTAAATTTTGCTCAAATAATCATAGGGCGAAAGCATTTCCAGGGTCTCTTTTCCCCGTTAATCAACGTTCCTGACTGGTTTGATTGCCTCCGATCCACTGTGCTGGACGAATTTGCTGAATTGATAGACCCAGAGAAGGAGATGCCGAAACCCCACCTTTCCCTGGCTTACACTGCTGATAGATCGAGGGCTGTGGAAGCGATGGGTTTGGCCATGGTGTCGAAAGTAAATCTCACGAAAATGGAAGGTTGGGAGTTCGGGAGAGTCGAGCTTTGGAATACGAATGGAAAATATGAAGAGTGGACATTATTAGAAGGGGTAGACCTCGAATACACATAGGCCAATAACGAAGTTCATTTGCAAACACCAGTCGTTTATACTGTGCAAACTCATTAAGATTCACCGCCTTCTATTTGTGAACATGTACACGGCTCCGACAGCCACCGCAGTAATACCTGCGAGAATGATTGCCTCTTGGTGCTGCTCCCAGAGTCCCTCCTCCTCCTCCGCTTCCTCCCCTGTGTCGTTCCCACCTCCACTTTGTTCCTTGTCATCCTCCTCCTCCGGCAGGGGTGGTGGATTCACGAGTACCTTCGGCTGCGGCTGTGCCGCTGCCATCTCGGCTTTGGCGAGCAAGTCATCGAGGGCTCCCTTTCCTGCCTTTCCTGCCTTCTCTCCATCCTTGCTTGCGACAACCCCTCCCATTTCCTTTTTCCCCCCATCCCCCCCATTTTTCTTGTTCTTCTTTGGGCTCCCGCCAAACATGGCTTTCGCGGCCTTCTTCTCCTTCTTCTGCGCACGCTCGATCCTTTGCTTGCAGTCCACCATGAGTTTCTTAAAGTTCTTGTCTATAACCGCCAAGCTCTCCACCCCTGCGGTGAGCATAATGCCCCTCTTCGCCAAGTCTAGAGCGAGAGCGTATTCGCCCAGCATGGCGTTGGCCTTAGAGGAGTAGGAAATGCTCTTGGCCCTCCACTCATTGAACAGTTTGGTGTCACTCAGCCCCATTCTGTTCAAGTACTTGTGGATCTTCACGGTTGGGAGGGGGGGAGTGAAGGGAAGGAAAGGCAAGGGGGGTGAGCAGGGCGCTTGTCGCACATTTAAAAAACCAACGGAACCCTTACTTGACACTAAATGCAACCCTTATGCTCGTCGCTTTGCTCCTCCAAACAACTCACCTTGAGACCCCTCTGCTTGTAAACTGCATCCAAAAGCATAAGAGCTTCTGTGGCGTGCTGAACCGCCTCCTTGTAGCGCTTCAGCTTGAGGCTCGTCATGGCGTTGTTGTTCTTACAGGCGATCATGGACTCGATCATTGCGGCGCGGTCGTGGTTGTCAGTGAGTTCAGAGTTGTCTGTATTTTGAAGGAAGAAGGAAGCTTGAGTGTAAAGAGAGTCGGCAGCAGCCAGGTCGTTGTTCGCGAGGGCGCGCTTTGCCATCTCCCTCTTCTCGTTGGCTGCCTCGATCTTCTCAAGGGAGTTGGTCTCGTTGAACTTCTTCTTGGGCAAGTAAGTGAGGTCGGACTTGTCGACGAAGCAGTTTACCCGGGATCCGTAAGCGAGCCTGAAGGGGGAAGGGGGTGGGGGGGGGGATTAGGAGGCGTTGTTTGACAAGATCAAAAGAAGAAAGGCTCGCCTCACCTCCACTCCGTCAAAACTACCTTTGTTTGGCCTCTTCCATCCGAAACCTCAAGCACTCTACCCCTACCATAGGGAGTCATCACGTCGCAGTTTACCGTTATCGGAGGTATGAACTCCTTCAAGTCACAATCATGAGTGTAAAGGGTGGGTGAGTTTCCGTCCGCCAATCGCCAATCAACAAGTTTAACACGAGCAGGAGCCACAGCCTGTGAGGGTGTTAATGGGAGGAACATTGACATAAGGAAGCCAGCGTGTTAGATAAAATACGCTGGGAAGTTACAGGGGGAGAAATATTACCTCGCCGTTGGGTGTCTGCGCACCAACATCAGTCACAACACCACTACCGTAAGGAGTTTGGAGTTTTGTATGTATTTGATATAATGATGGCATATTTTAAAAACCCTTTGCATTAATTAAGTACGAGATCGCGGCGGCCTAGGGAGGATTCAAATGAGAGCAAATAAAAGGCTTGGTGGGCAGATGCCAAAGTCGAAGAAAAGAGGGCGTTCTCGCCACTCAGAGGACCCTCGTACACCTTCTATCTCCTTGGTCCCCCCCCCTTCGCCTTCACCTGGTTTGTTTGACCTGAGACTTTTCCAATTTCACTCCTTCGACCCCACTGCTGAGCAGGTCATGGAAGTTGTGGCTTATGCGATCGCTTGTCTGGTAAGCGACAGGAAGGGGGCTAGTACGACATGTCATCCCATCTTACTGCTAACCCCAACGGAACCCTTACTCAACACTAAATGCAACCCTTATGCTCGTCGCTTCGCTCCTCCAACCTCCTTCGGTTACTATGCTCGTCCCCCCCCTGCTCTTCTCATTGTAGGCGCTCAAGTGCTTCTGGGCTCTGGCGATACCTATAACACAGCGCGACGCGAACGTACAGAATTTCGAGATTGATGGCGTAAACTCCAAAATCTACGACCCCTCCCTCCTTTATGACTATATCCCAAATGATCAAGTGGCGGTAACAGATATTACCCTCGGGATTATTGGGATTGCAGGGCCCCTGGCCTTCTTCGCTATTTGCACCTCGTGCGTCATCCGGCACGAAGAGCGCTC
The DNA here is from genome assembly GCA_030267965.1 of Triparma columacea. Lineage (NCBI taxonomy): Eukaryota > Bolidophyceae > Parmales > Triparmaceae > Triparma > Triparma columacea. Next base: position 21,721 of record BRYA01000693.1, read on the forward strand.
TACTTCTGACGCCCTATCCGCTTACTTAATTTCCACGGGCTGCAGCGAGTTCGTCACTGAAGCATTGAAGAGATATATTGGTCGGCCAAGGCCTAATTACTATGCCATGTGCGCCTTCGACGAGGACCTTCTCGCATGCACTGCATCCCAGGCCAGGATAAACCAGTCGCGAAAGAGCTTCCCCAGCGGCCACGCATCACTCAGCTTCTGCGCCATGACTCTCACGGCGCTTTGGCTGCTTCGCCTCGTTGTTGAGCAAGAAATAAGGGGGGGCAAGGGCAAGGGGACCATCGCGTTTGTTTCAAGGTGCTTTGCAGCCACATTTCTGCCCCTACCGTTGGCAATATTTACGGCTGCGAGCAGGGTGCACGACAACTGGCACCACACCTCCGACGTAGTGGCCGGGGCCCTTATTGGCGGGCTGTCGGCTTGCTTTGGTTTTAGAGTGATTTTCGGGACCATCGATTGGGCGAAAGTGGCAGAAAAACGGGCCGAGAGGAGGGGCGAGCTGCAGATCCTCGATATAAAGTAAAGTGTGTGTGTGTTTTTCTTTCAGGTTTTCATTTTTTTTTAACAATTCAATGGTCACACGCGATCCCACTCGCTGTCGTCAGAGAGCAGGCTAATTTCTGCGTTCCGAGCCTTATCCAAGACCTCCTGCCTCATGTTCTCGACTATCCACTGTTCCCGAGGAGTGCCCGATTCGAGCGAGTCGTCCACGGCCGAAGGGGACAGAATCGATTGGTCAAGTAATCCCGAAAACGCAGGTGGGGTTCCTGGGAGGAGCGAAACGAGAAAGTGCGAAGCGACGTTAGAAGTGACGCAGTAGAGATTGTCTTTATCTTTAATTTTTATCGTGTTCTTGAAGTCGCGTGCACTCCATCCTTACCTGTGTCGTAATTACCTCCCACTAGGAGATCGCGAGGAGAGGAGTGCAGGAGTGGCCTCGGGTCACTATCCGACGTGTAAGAGAGTCCGGAGGACACTGGCGAGTCAGCGCCCACCCCCGACCCTGTAACCATCCTTGACTTTCCTATTGTGTCCTGGCTCGTGTACCAACTCTGTTGGTCCTTACAAAAGCAGAAACAGCACCTGTACATCCAAGCTGGTCGCAGAGACCAGACAAGCCAGTTTAGGAGACCGGCCGAGGAAAGAATAGTGGCATAGAAGTCTACCACGATGTCTACGTCCTCCACCATATACTCAACTGTTACAAGTGGTGCGGTGAGCGGTGCGGTTAGCGTGCGGTCAGCGAAGCGAGCAGCAGAAAGTGATAGGCGTCATGACGAGGTAAGAGCGAAGCGAGCAGCTTAAGAAAGGTGCTTCCATGTCATGGACACAAGGCGTCGCTTCGGCTTCTGCCCACCGTTCTCACCTACTGCCGCAGCAAAATAGCAAATCCACTGGATTAGGAAGACGGTGACGAAGAACGCCAGGCGAATCAGCAAGAATCGGTTCTCGTTCTGGAAGAGGGTGCGACGGTTGTAGACTAAGACAAGTAGGCGGATGGCGAACGCATTGAAAACGATGAGAGGTACGAAAAAAGTGAGGCGGTACACGTTTTGACCTGGTGTCGTCTCCGAGTCAGGGATCCAGCAGTCGCCGTGGTTGTCGCTCATCAAACCCCACTGGTGATGGTACAGGGGGATAAGCCACATCGAGACGCAGAACCCCAACATCACTACCTGGTTACCGGGAGAGATCACCCACACAATGTCCAAGAGCGGGGCGCTCGAGAAGCGGGAGAACACGAAGTACAGCGCCACGCAAATTATCGCATTGTAACAGCAGGAGATCAGGGCCACGAGCTGGCCGATTGTGTACTGGAGGAAGCACCAGGGGGTAGTGGAAGAGTGAGAGGGAATGAAGATGGCCAGGAGGAACTTGGTTGCCACTATCAGGTCGCAGAAGGATTTTATGGAAACCATTCGGGCGATTGGGGTGCTGGAGGCTTTCTTTGAAAGGAGGAATCTGAAAATAAGGACTAAAGCGCAGACAATGGAGGCCGACGAAGATACCACAATCATACATTGTCCCACCGATAGCGCCATGGTGGGCTAGGTTGGGATAGGGATAGGGAGGTCGATGCCTTTGGAGGGTGGGTGGGGGAGTTCAGGTTGTTGTTGAGGGGGGAGAAGGGGAGAATGGGATTGGGGGGTGGGGAATGAGTCGGGCCGTCAATACGGGAGGGGGGGGAAGGGGAGGGCGAAATAAAATGAAACAAAGGAGGACAGAAAAAGAAAAAATGGGAAAAGTCGAAAAAGTGCAAAAGTCAAGAATTTGTTCTCAAGAGGGCCCCAATTTAGCATCGTTCGCCCCCCATTGTGGTTGCACGTGTTCCTTCGCTGGTCGTTGCGGCGGTTGTTCGTCATGTGCTGTTGGGTGTTGTTTGTTCTGTGACATGATGATATTTTCCTCCTCCTCCTCCTCCTCAATAACCTTAGCACCGCCGCTACCCGTATCATCGACCTCTTCCCCTCCAACACCGCCCTCGTCGTCTTCATCCTCCTCCACAAACCCGTCCCCACCCTTATGTTCATCCCCCAAGACAGCGTCCTCGTCGATTCCCCCCCACCCCCCATCCTCCCCCCCCGGTTCATCGCTCCAATCGTCCTCCCCTCCTCTCCTTCCCCCCCCGTCAATCAACCTCTCGCAGAACTTGAACTCAGGTATATTCATACCCACCCCCTTCAGGTACTTCCCGCTAAGGGCTTCGCAAACCTTCCTCCTCGGCTTGACTTCGTGGAGCTTATTTTGGATCTTGGCCCTGGCTACGTTGCCTTTATTAACTGCTGCGGTCAAAGTCTTGTAGTAGATGCTATTAAATGGAGGGGAGGAGCAATTAGGAGGCGGAGAATCGTCAAACGTCTGGGGGTGGGTGGGTGGGGGGGTGAGGTCTAGGTCTCTGAAGGTATCGGCTGGTCACTCTTTCGAATCCAATCGACTCACCTCATCCTCCTCATCTACATCTCCATCCTCCTCCTCCTCCTCGTCATAATCTCTGTACCCCTCCCTTTCATCATTCCCTTCGCCTGCCCCCCTATTTGTTCTTATCCTACAAGAACGGCCAAGGTGGAAGTCTCCGAATTTATAGCGCAGCCTGCAAGCACATGCGGGCTCACAGCGACCGTTCCGCCAAGACCAGTCGCAGAGGACGTCTGTCGGGGGAAAGAAGGCAGAGGTGAAATAATCCTTGGAGACCTCACCAAAAAGATCAAGCAAACTTCGGTCGTCGAAGTTGTCAAGGGGGAGAACATGCGTGGAAGTCTGGGGCTGCGGTTGAGGCTGCGATGTAAACTGCGAATCAGCATTTTCAGAGGGTGATGACCCCGGCTGTCGTTGTTGTTTGACCTTCATATCATCACTGAGGGAGATTCTGACAGAAATAAGAGAGATTAGGGCAATAACAGTTATATTTCTTCTCATGACGTGAATTTTATGCGAATTCAAGAGGCATTAAGGTAAGAATGAGATTTTTTTGATCTGGTTTGGACCCATAAAAGTTCAGAATGTTGAAAACGTTGCCAAATCTGTTTCGAAAAACTCTCATTCCTAATGCGATGGTACCAATGGTGAGTGTGTGTGTACCGTGATGAAAAATCAACGCTCAATTCACCTTCTAACATCCCCACTTTTAAGGTCCTCGAATCTTCCTCACGAGGGGAGAGGGCTTATGACATCTACAGCCGCTTGCTCAGGGAGAGAATAGTCTGCCTACATGGACCCGTAACGGAGGAGATGTCGAGTGTGGTTTGCGCGCAGCTGCTCTTCTTGGAGGCTGAGGTGAGAGGGGAGGAAGGGGGGAGTGAGTATGCAAATATAAGAGGAAATGTTGAAGCGAGGAGGGGGGAGGGGCGAAGCACAGCAATTCGCTGATATTCATCGTTGCGGCGTTGCTGCTTTTCAGTTCGCAATTGGTTATGTCGTCGCACCTCTTCCCTTTTCTGTATCATCCTTCTCTTTTTACCAACCCCCCCCCCCCCCACCCCCTAGGCTCCAAGCAAACCCGTCTTCATGTACATCAACTCTCCTGGCGGCCTCGTGACTGCCGGCCTGGCCATCTACGACACCATGCAGTACATCCAGCCCGATTGTCACACCATCTGCATGGGCCAGGCAGCCAGTATGGGATCCCTGCTGCTGGCAGGGGGAGCGAAAGGGTGTAGATCAGCGCTCCCGAATAGTAGGTGAGGACAAGAGTTAGAGCCAGCGAACGAAGCGAGCATCGATAAGTTTATGCAGCTAAGGTCATTATTATATGAAGTGAAAGTCATCGCTGTGCTCGTCCCCTTTGTTTCACCTTCAGTCTCGTCCCTCCTTCTCACCCCCCCCCCTCCGCGCGTCCTACTCCTCAAGGATCATGCTCCACCAGCCCAGCGGAGGCGCCCAGGGCATGGCGTCCGACATTGCAATCCAGGCTGAGGAGATCCTCAAGCTCCGCAGCCGTCTGAACGGCCTCTATGTCGAACACACGGGCAGGGAGCTCTCGGAAATCGAAAAGGTTATGGATAGGGACACTTTTATGAGTAGCGAGGAGGCGACGGAATTCGGAGTTATCGACGAAATCCTTGTCAAGAGGCCGGAGGCGGAGCAAGGGGGGGGAGATTAGATCGGGCAACCCGTAGCGTTAATGGAGAAAGAGACAACTTTTCTTGTCAATCTTGACAGCAAGAAGAGCAGCAGCAGCAGCAGCAGTAGCTTAGCCACCTTGTGATACTTTTGCCGTTTCTTTAACCACTCAAAATATATTATATTGTTTTGAAAACGAATAGATATTTAAACGTCACCTCCGGACTTCCAGTGGAGCAATTGACCTTCTATACCGTGTCGACCCGACGTTAAGAGAGCTTGCTTAAGACCTTCTCCCACACCGATTTTAGGTGACTAATAGAACTAACTCATTGTTTTTTTTTAGTGGGTGCCCAGTCAGTCAAAGAGTCGGAACAACTGTAAATTGGTATTGAAGAACCTCTTCTTTGGCTCAGAGCTCAGGGAGGGACCTGAGGACAAAATCAAGGTGAGCGCCATAGATTTCCCTTCGACTCGCTAGTTTTAAACTAAAAATACCGTTACATATATATGTTCAGCCCTGAAAGTGAGGAAGGTCCGGCCAATGACTGGTTTCTCCCCTGTAAATGTTTGTTAAGTCCATTAGCTGGTGTTCGACACCGACTTTAACCCCCTTATTAACACGAACCATGCTAAATCCGAGCAGATAAATCCCAAACCATGTCACTCAAGGTTAAAGTAGGACCAGATCCTGTCGAGTCTCAGCGATTCGAAGAGGGTCAAAGTAATCAGCTCGACGATTCCGTGATCGAAAGTAGACAACTCGGGGGACTTATCATGCCCGACGGAGCCAAGAGAACGAGCGGGAGTAGGTCCTCCGTCCAAAGGTGAGATGTAGATGAGGAGCGAAGTGACAACTCATGCACTTCTGCAGAAAAGGTCTCTTCATCCCGCCTTCCTGCCTTAAGGCTTGCAGCAGCTTTGGACGCATATCCCACGTTATCCCCTTATGCATCGCCCCTTCTTCGAGCTGCCCCCCCTCCCCCCCCCCCTTCTCTTCAAACGCGGCTATCATTCTCACCCGCCGTTCTTTCCCTTTCTTGTTCCTTCACAGCTGGGTGAAAGTCGAAGCTGGCGGGAAGGGTTGGGGGAAGACGGTTCTCACGATGCGCACCACCCTCGACGAGGCTGTCAACAAGTTCTGGAATATTGGCAATGTCAGTGACAAGGACGTAGATGGAGAGGCAGACAAGGTTGTGGTTGAGCAAATGATAAGCGATACTGAGGTGAGAACGGGCTATACGACAGGGTTCGATCGCAAGCAGTGGAGGATCGTAGCGATTAGAAGTTTAGCGACATCTTTTGGTGATGGTTATTAGTGAACTTCTCACCTGTAGCTTTTCTTCTTGCCAACACTCCCTCACTCCTCGTTCGTCGCCTATCGCAGATGGTAGTTAGAAGAAGTATGGTACTGCACAGTAAGCACGGCCTGGTCCACAGAAATAGGCACTTTCGTTCTAGGATGAAGCTCTACAAGGTTGATGACGACTCATCCATCATAGTAGTGGAACCAGATATGGGAGAACCTCCGCTCGCCTCCAGCTTAGTATCCGAGGATTTAAAGCACAGTCACAGTGCCACAGAGTCCTCAATAATTTACTTCCACAACGTCGGCCTTAAGAGCGTCAAGGTAGAAGCCACTTTGAAGCTCGAGATGGGTGAGCTTGTGAGCAAGAAAGCAACCTTTCAGTGCTTGACAGGATGCCTTGAGGACTTCCGAAAGTCAGCCTTCGACTTAGTCTGCATGTTAGGGACCTCAGAAATGACTGAAGAGGATGGACGTTTCTTAGGAGAGGAGCTCATGAATGCAGTCAAAAAAGGGAGCAAGAAGGAAAGTAAAGAGGAGGCTCTGAACTCCGTGATAGCAAAGTGCAAAACCCTTGAGAAGCTGGTCGAGCAGCACAGCTTTATTAAGCCCCTACTTGATGCAGTCGTGGAAAACAAACTGCACTCAGTTTCATTGGTTGAAGGCAAGGCAGAGAACCTTGGGGACACGGAAGGGAGGGCTATAGGGCGCAGCCTAGCCATAAGCCTTGCCACAACCTTGTTTGCCACCATAGGTGTTGATGAGTGGATTCTTCAGTTTCCGGCCCTTCAGGAGGTTGATAAGGAGCACAGCTGGTTCAGACCAATGGTGGAGAATATCTCCTACATCCTAGTTGGGGAGGTCGGATGGGGCTTGAAGGCGAGGGTGGCCATTGGTGCTACCATGTCCATAGGCGACCTGAGTACAGACATATTTGTAGCCTTCATGTACTGGGATGAGAAACGCAAGGCCTACTTTGAAGCAATTGTCCTAATGCTTGGAATCTCGTGCATCCTACAGTTGCTGATCATCTACATTAACAACTCTCGCAGGGGGCTAAAAATAACCTTTCTCGAGTCCCTACCAGTCCTTTGCGGGCTCAAGCCCGCTGTAGATGCTTATCGCGTTGCCCATGGAGACAAAGCTGAGAATGGCCAGACCTTTGACCCCCAAACTGAGATGACCTACATTAAGGGGGTGGAGCTGTTTGCAGAATCCATCCCAGGAATCATCATTCAAATAGCCGCCATCGCCACAACTTCAGATAGAACGACAATATCTAGGGGAGCTTGGATATCTCTGGTCATGTCAGCAATGTCTACAGGTTTCATAGGCTCTTCCATCAGCTAATCACCTCTGTCTGTACTACGTTCCATGGCTCCCCTCGCACTCATACAATGTCTTGCCCTAAGTTTAATAACCGGGGAGATTAAATCCATGTACCACGACGCGTCGCTTAAAGCATGGAGAGTTTGGGGAATAGTTTGTTTGGGTAGTGTGCTGAGTTTCACGTTAAACTTAACCTCCCTATCTGCGAACCGTGCGACTAGTCCTTTGACTGTTTGTGTGGCGGCTAACGCTAAACAGGCGGGCATGATAATAGTTAGTGATAGAGTTTTTGGGGGAGGTATGAAAGGATGGAGGGGGGGAGGGGTTTGGATTACATTAGTTGGGGGAGCGGGGTATAGCTGGGTTAGCGTTAAGGAGGTACAGAGAAGGAGGGGGGGAGATGAATAAAGTTAGCACAGAGCGAGCTTTGTATGGGGGCGATGAAAAGGGGGGAAGGGGTATAGGGGGTGAACGTGAGGGAGGAACAGAGAAGGAGGGGGGGAGATAGATAAGTTAGCACAGAGCTAGCTTTGTATGGTGGCGATGAAAGGGGGGGAAGGGGTGTAGGGGGTGAACGTGAGGGAGGAACAGAGAAGGAGGGGGGGAGATAAATAGAGTGAAGAGTTTGTATGTTATTTGGGATCTTTTTTAACACTGCAGAAAGGGAATTAAGGGCGTCGCAACTTACGTATAGGACAAAACGTAAACGGTTGGACGGCTGGAAACTATCTCATTTTTCTTGCCCCCTCACCCCCCACCACCTCCAACTCCTTCAAGGCCTCATTCATTTTATTTTTTTGGGACACAGACGGCAAGAGACGTCACGCCCATCTTCTCACAGCACCCCACAAGCTCCATTACCCACCGGGGTAGAGAATTCCGACGGTTTCGAACCCCAGAGCTCCATATCCACAAATAGCCCGACTGTGAGGAGGTCGCATTGGGAAGAATTTTGAGGACACTAGAACCTCAGGTGAGCGAAAGACGGACGGCGAGGAACGAGTGTGGGAATTACCAAGCAATCGTAAGTTCATACCTATACCTAGAACCGAAGTATACAAATCCCACAAGCATCCCGGCAGGCCTGCTGGCGAGGAGGATGGGAGAGTGTTTTTCTCATGCTTTTTTACGACTAATGTCGCGCAATCGCAAATCAATCCCAATATCTAACCACGCCCTACTTCCGCCTACCCGTAAAATTTCGCTCACTTGCAGGCATTTTCAACTCCCTAAAACCCTCCCAAAGCACCTTAAGAGGAGTCCTAGCAAACTTAATCAACTTCGCGGCAAGGCTCCTCCTGCTCGATTGTATTAATACATCTAATCGATCGATTTGTACGTGTAGACCGACCCGTCACACTTCCACGCGCCAGCGCCAATACCTTTCCTGCAAGGCCTGTCGGTGACTTCCTCCCGTTGAGTACGTTTTACAGTACCCTCAATCAACTTCGCGGCAAGGCTCCTCCTGCTCGATTGTATTAATACATCTAGTCGACCGATTTGTGCGTGTAGACCGACCTGTCACACCTCCACGCGTCAGCACCAATACCATTCCTGCAAGGCCTGTCGGTGACTTCCTCCCGTTGAGTGTGTACCCTCAATCACCATCGCGGCAACGTTCCTCCAGCTTGATTTTATAAGCACATATAGTCGACCGATTTGTGCGTGTAAACCGACCCGTCATACTTCCACGCGTCAGCACCACTACCTTTCCTGCAAGGCCTATCGGTGACTTCCTCCAGTTGAGTACCCTTAGTCAACACCGCAGCAAGGTTTCTCCTGATCGATTGAATTAATACATCAAGTCGACCGATTTGTGCGTATAGACCGACCCGTAACACTTCCACGTGTCAGCACAAGCACCTTACCTGCAAGGCGTGTCAGTGACTTCCCCCTGTTGAGTACCCTCAATCACCACCGCGGCAACGTTTCTCCTGCTCGATTGAATTAATACATCCATTCGACCGATTTGTGCGTGTAGGACGACCCGTCACACCTCCACCCACCAGCACAAGCACCTTTCCTGCAAGGCCTGTCGGAGACTCCCACCCGTTGAGTGTGTACCCTCAGTCACCACCGCAGCAAGGTTCCTCCTGCTCGATCGCATAAACACATCTAGTCGACCGATTTGTGCGCGTAGACCGACCTGTCACACTTCCACGCGTCAGCACCAATACCTTTCCTGCAAGGAGTGTCGGTGACTTCCTCCCGTTGAGTACCCTCAATCACCACCGCGGCAAGGTTCCTCCTGCCTGAGCGCGCATATATACCGATCCGACCGATACGTACGTGTATATCGACCCGTAACGCTTCTACGCACCTGCATTACTTACTTGCTTGCAAGGCCTTCTTGGTGACTCTCCACCTCAGAGCAGTTCCGGTGCCCTCTATCACCACCGCGGCAAGGTTCCTCCCGCTTGAGCGCGTCTATTTATCAACACTACCGATACGTTTGTAAAAATCGACCCGTCACACCTCCACGCGTCAGCACAAGCACCTTACCTGCAAGGCCTGTCGGAGACTCCCTCCCGTTGAGTACCCTCAATCACCACCGCGGCAACGTTCCTCCTGCTTGAGCGCGTTTATATACCGACACGACCGATACGTACGTATATACCGACCTGTGACGCGTGTTGGTGTTGGTGTGTTGGTGTTCTCCGCACCTACACTACTTGCTTGCTTGCCTTCTTGGTGACTCTCCACCTCTACACCATCCCCTCTGTTCAAGGTAAGATTTCGTAGCCCTCAGGGAGAAAATCATCTCTGTCCTTATCGCCGCATAATTACTCACACCCACGAACTCCGCTCATTCGCCCCTTCTCTCTGTTAGGGTTTGTTTGGCAGTACTATCATGGAACACAGAACAAATTCGTCGAGGTGAGAACAGAGGGCATAAGCGACGACAGAATTGTTGGCTGCAGGAGGAACGAAGTAGCAGTGGTCCGTAGAAAATAAATCCTTTCCAACGAATCCTTCTGGACAAATCCTTTCTCTGACCAACCTCCCCCCCCGACTCTTCGCTCCACTAATCACAGTTCCTCCTCGACCTCAAAGTCTTGTCTACTAGCGTTTAGTTAAAACCTAAGTTTACCATTGGAGTTTAAACACAATTTTCTTTTTTTCCCTTCTCATCTTCCCCCCCCCTCCCCCCCCACTACCCCCAACCCACCCCGCTACTCCCACCCATCCGGCTCAAAGCTGGAAAGGTAGTCGTTCTCGGAGACGCGGCACTGCGGATTGCGCTTCAGGTGCTTCGGCATGGTCTTGCTCCTGCTCCCATGGGTGCAAGTCCAGGTGCAGCTCTTGCACTTCCAGCGCTTTTTCTGCGAGGCCACCCTAGACCCTTTGGCCGCTGCGTTACGCTTGTCGTAATTCGCCTTCTCCTTGGACCCTTCCTCGAGCTTTCGGTACTTGGTCCTAGTCTTGCCCTGATTAGACTTGTTGAACGCGGTGCGGTTCGCCTTGCGCTTTGTCGCGAGGTTTGTGGCCTCGTCCTCGGCAATCTCCATGGCTACCTCGGGGTCGAGGTTCGTGTCCTTTTCCATGAGCTTATCAAACGCCCTCTTTGAGTCCGCCTTGTGTATGTCCTCCTTAGTGGTCTGGCCTCCGAGCACACTACCTAGTTGCTTCTTCTTTTCCATCAATAGCGCCCCTGCAGTGCCGCCCGCCTTGGAAAAAATTTGTTTCACAACCTTGGAGTCACTGCTGCCGGTGACGTAGGACACCTTATTCTCCCACTCCTTGACCTCTTCCGCCCTTACTCCATATTTCAGAATCCTCTCCGGGTGGGATGTCCCGGGGACGCCCACGACCTTCCCGGACTTCTCGATGCCGCCCTTGAAAAGCTCCATCATCTCCTGCGGGATGAACATGCGGTTCAGCCATGTGAAGCTGGCCTGGGAAAACGGCACAACGTTGCCCTCGATGTAGCTCAAAAACTCGACTAAGACCTCCCGATACCTGGCGTGGGGGGCATGGGGAAGGGGGGGATGGGGGGTGAGCGTTCGAGAAGTTTCCGCTCTGGACTCGCGCGCTCTGGAATCGCTCGCTCTGGACTCGCGCGCTCTGGAATCGCTCGCTCTGGACTCGCGCGCTCTTAACCACCCTTGCGCCGCCGCACACGTACATGAGCGCGAGAGTATCGAGGTCCTCCTTAGCCATGTAAACCTCAGCCTCCGTCCCGTGGGGTAGGACCAGTGGACAGGCATTGCATGACGCGACCTGCTCGTCAAAAAAGTCCGTTCCCCCCTCCTTCCCTTCGAGGGATGAGTTGATGTCCAAAGCGACTAGTTGCCAACAGTGCGACATCAAGTCGCCGCTGGTGCGCAGTGTCCTGTGTTTGCCCTGCATACCGATTCCCCTGGTCTCATAATGGAGGATGACTGCAGCCGTGGGATTTCCTCTGGGAATGTGGGGCTCGGAGATGATATGTTTGTCCCCATCTTTGTCCGGGTAATTCTGAAGGGGCTTGCGGCTGTTGACGAATTCCTTGAGTTTCGCTAGTGGTCCATTTGGGTCGTTCTGGGCAGCGATCTGGTTCTTCCGGGAGTTGGGAAGGTTGGGCGAGGGGGAGTTCTGGGGGCTGAAAGGGGATGAGCTTTGGCTCCCTGAAAGCGTAACTTGTACCGCCGACGAGGAGGAAGGACCAACATGAGCTGGGGCGGGAGGAGGAATAGGGGATATGGGAGCAGCTGAAGGAACAGCACCACTGAGGAGGGGCACTCCAGTAGGCTCTGCTGCTATATTACGAAAACGTGAGGGCGATTTAGTCGCGAGATTGTTAGTCTGGGGGAATTACCAAGCCGGCAAACGAAAGGCGTTGAAAAAGCGCTGAAATGTGTTGAAGGGTGTTGAAAGGCTTGAAAGGCGATTGATAATTCCCAAAGTGATGGCGTATGTTCATGTTTGGCATATTTGGGCTCTAAGAGGCATATTTTGTCACTAAGAGGCATATGATTGGGGCGTATGGTTGTAGTTGTGCATATATTTGTCCAACATTCTCCCTTCTTTTCCGAACTCTTGTTTATATCATTTGAATATTTGTATGTGTGTTGCGTGTGTGTGTATGTGTATGTACTATACACCCAATAAACGCACTCTAATTGCCGTGAAGGTACTCACCACTCTCGCTAACGACGCTTTTGCGTTTTTTTGAGCCAGATGCTTCCATTATGATCTCGGAGGGTTTGAATGTATGAGATGATATAAGATGCTTGAAGGATTAGAGTGACGGAATTGAGGCTAGTTTAGTGTGTTGAAATATATTTATGACGACGTAGTGAAGTTTTAAGCAAACAAATACACGCGTTGAAAAGATAAAGATGACCAGCAAATATAATTGAAGAAAAAGGAAAAGGAGATCTGACAAACTTGAAGGGAAGTCCTCCGATTGTTCATAAATTTGCGCTTTTCGTCTCTCACCTCAATTATTTTTGACAACCGTTCTCGCTTACATCGTAGGTAGCCGTTCTAAGCCTTGGATGTGTGGCAGTGGACACCTTCATGCTGCTCCAAACTTTGAAAGCAACTTTCGGGGGAAATTCGTCGTCGCCGTCGCCGTCGGCGTGTGATAACACTTATCTGCCGATGGAATTCTCGTAGTACTACGTCGGCATGAGCAGGAAAGGAAGCTCAGAGTAAAGCAATACGTAGCCATGGTCATGGCATTGAATGGTTTTGGAGCGATAACCTTGCTTCCGACTCGTCGACGATCTGGAGAAGACGCGGCCCTTGGGTAGGTTCTGTGAGAGCCCCTTGACCGGCGGAAGTCCTAAATAATCCTTATCAAGAGGGGAAGGGCTCGGGGCCTGAATGGTATGGGGAGGAAGGGTGGGCACTGGGACGGGTATTGGAAGGGTCTACGAGTACCGGGGAGAGGGGAGGACGCGTGGAGAGCCTCCCGCTGCATGGGAGGTCTCGTCTCAGTTTGATTTTATAAGTAAAGGTCCCATTCACTTGTGAAATTATTACATGGCCAGGAAGTCTTCGTCCGACTTGGCAAGCTGACTTTTCTGACCGAAATCAGCCAAAAAGAGAATCCATGAGGTCTTCAGCATCGCGTTCCCCCAGTTAAAATAAGGCTCGAACGGGTTCTTCTCGTAGAAAGAAGAGCTCCGACTTCCAAAAATCTATCCCCCCGTGTAAATTCAATGAATACTAGAGAGGTTAGTGAGAATCTTGTTCACTTTTGAGGACCTCTACCTCGCCTCAAACGCGTCGTTTGCGCTCGCTTCTTTCGTATTCTGAGTCTGATGGTCCATACAGGCGCCCATGCAGAAGGAATCCCAACAAAATTTGCTTACATGCAAGTTTTGACTCTCCCCCGGCTAATCGCCCACAGCAAAGAGTTGTGGAGGGCAATTATTGACAATTACAAGACGAGGCTTCCCCGACAATTTGCTATCGTTACCTCACCAAGCCTCATCGGCTATAGCATCGTTATGACATCACTGATAGATGATGAAAAAGGCATTTCTTCCAATGCGTCGCATCTGGGGGAGATGACAAATAAAATAATGAAAAGACGTATGTTAATAGCAACTCTATTTTGGTAGGGAGTTGATATAAGTGCGATAAGCCAACTTACCAAATATTAAGCTCCGAAAATGTCTATAAGCTTCAGAGGCTGATTTGGGTCAAAATGAGCTTTTTGAATGACAAATTTAAACGTAAAGATGCCGACGTATCGTGATATTTTTTTCAATTATCGGTAGAATTACGACGGAACTTTCGCGGAGTATTTTCGCAGTAAATTTCTGATGCCGTAACTTACTTTCCTTCTCCTCTCCTTCTCGGTGATTATGATGATTAAACATGTCCATTTGCCCCAAAGAACGGATTTCTATTGGGATTCCTTTCTACGGGGGGCGACCTGAACCGAATGGATGAGTATACGGTTATAATAACACCAGAAAACGCAACTTCCGTCAATTCAGACCTCATAACATGGGAGCCCCCGAAACGAAAGAACAATCCCCTCCTAGGGCCGTTACGGTCGGAAATAACCATCCACAATACAACACTAACTTCTCTGTAGATTGAAAGTGCCGTTACTAGTATAAACTATACGTTTCCCCGCGATTGAATAGTA
>BRYA01000695.1:3685-19740 GCA_030267965.1 Triparma columacea
CGTGCCGTCGATGGGCTCGCAGAGCCTAGCAATGGGGGGAAGGATCTGCTGGGTGAGGTACCACTCGACGTCGACGACGAGCTCCCCCCCGCTCCTAAGGACCTCGTCTGGGTGGTAGGCCCTGTCGACGACGCTCTTCTTTCCTCCCGTCTTCTTGACGGCTGCGGCCCCGGCGTCCGCCTTGACCTCGGGCTCCTTGCAGATGACGTAGGGAATGTGGTCCCCTACGTTCACCGGCTTCTTGTTCTTGAGCATCCTCTTGGCGACCCCGACGTGGGGGAGGCTCTTGCTGTCTGGGTACTCGTTGGGGTGCTTGCTAAGACCCTTGGTGATGACGTACTTGTCGAGGGGGAGCTCGTTGGCCCTCATCTTGATGGCGAGGCCCTCGAGGTGCTCGTGGATGGCACTAACAACGAGCTCCTTGTCGTTCCCGCTGAGGACGTGGTCGAGGACGAACCTTCCAGAGTCCTTACTCTGAATACACCAGTCCCTCCTAACTAGATCCAACCCCTTGAGCTCCTTCTCCTCCACGAGCTTCCCGTCGAAGCCCTTGGTGACCGTGAGCGCGGCGTACTTCTTCTTCTTGAGGAGCAGCATGCTCTTGAAGACCCCGTCGATCTCTAGCTCCATGGTCTTGTAGAGCTTGTTGACCTCCCTCTTGACCTTCTCGCCTAGGGCGAAGACCTGGTCGAACTTGTCCTCCCCAGACATCATGGTGTTGATCATGATACTGTCCGTGTCGCCGTAGATGACCTCCAGGCCGACCGTCTCGCTGGTGACGTCGACGCACCTCTGGAGGGCCTCCCTGCCCATGGCCGTGATGAGGGCGGCGATGGGCTGGGCGTAGAACCTTGAGAACGAGAAACCCAGGCAACCGTACATGCTGTTGGCGGTGAGCTTGAGGGCCTTCTGCCTAATGTCGAGCTCCTTCTTCTTCTCGTTCGTGAGGCCTCTCTCCTTCAGCATCTTCTTCACCACGCCGCGGCGCTGGATGATCGTCCTGATGACCCTGGGCAGTACGCCCGTGGAGAGGCTCTCGTCCGGGATGGGGGGGAGGTCGTTTCCAACCGCCTCAACCTCCTCCTCCTCCTCCTCCTCATCGTCACCGTTAATGTTGGACCTCACCCCGGCGGCGGCCTTCTGCTCCATCATCTTCGCGTGGTGCTCGCTCCAGTTCATGGTGGTGTGGCAGAGGTTGTACTCCTGGATGATGCTCGGGTACAGCGAGTTGAAATCGAGGAGCAGGATGAAGGTGTCGTAGAGGCCCTTCTTGGGCTCGAGCACCAGGCCTCCGGAGTACTTGGCCTTCTCCCTCCTCCCCGTGGACTTGTTGTCGTTGTCGTAGACCTGCTTGTCCGGGCAGATGTACTTGAGCTTCCTGAACTCGTGGAGGAGCAGGTAGTCCGTCCTCTCCGCCCTGTTCCCCTTCATCGTCCTCGCCCAGCAGTTACCACTGATGTTCGTGAGCTGCCTGGTGAGCGGGAGGACCTGGAGCTTGTCGAGCAGCCTCCCGACGAGCTGGCAGTCCATGAGCGTGTGCTGGCAGAGCTGCACGATGTTCTTGCTCGCGTTGAACCAAACGGGAATGTCCTGGGGCTCAATCTCGACCCTCTTCTGCTTCAGCTGGGTCGCGCTGAGGTGGGTCAGGCTGTACGTTGTCTGCGACGAGGAGGGGCGAGGCGAGGCGTAGCGGTTAGTGATTTTTCTCGAGAGGTCAGTTGAACGGCGCCTCATTTTCTCGGCTGCAGTCTAGTCTTCCCTCCTCGCTTAGCTGCGGCCCTCGGCTCCTCTCACCTCCCTCAGGAGCTCCTTACTGCTGATGTAAGTGTCGCACAGTACCCTCCCGCTCATGCACTCTGCGATGACCCAGTCCTTGACCCCGTTCTCGAACCTCCCCTGCCCAGGGAACGCCGCCCTCTTGAGCCTCCCCAGCCTGTCCCACGAGTTCACCTTGAGCTCCTTGCACCTGCTGAGGAGCACCTCTACGTCGAAGCCCCAGGCGTTGTGTCCCACGATGACGTCCGGGTCCCAGGCCCCGACCTGTGCCATGAAGCGGGATATCATGGCCCTCTCGTTGGGGTTCTTCTTCAGCTGGGGCATGACGCTCCTGATCTCGTTGTCGAGGTCGTGGGGGAAGGTAGCCATGATGCCGTCGGCTGCCGCGAGGCCCAGGGGCCTGACGAGGGACAGCTGCTGCATGGAGGACGCGGAGCTGACTCCTCCACCCTCAATGTCCCCGTCCCTGTTGCACACTGCGCAGAGGCTTACGATCTCAGACTTGTGCGACTTGGGGTTGACCACCGTCTTCATCTTCAGGGTCATGGTAACGACGGGAGGGGCGGGCATGTCGGCCCCCCTCTTGATGTTCTTGGGGTTCTGGACGTTGACCTCGATCTTGCAGTGGCTGACGTTGGCGGTGGAGGCAGTGAAACCCTTGATGTCGATCCAGCAGGGTCCCATAAGACCGCGC
Source organism: Triparma columacea (assembly GCA_030267965.1). Classification (NCBI taxonomy): domain Eukaryota; class Bolidophyceae; order Parmales; family Triparmaceae; genus Triparma; species Triparma columacea. Next base: position 6,156 of record BRYA01000695.1, read on the forward strand.
TTTATGATGAAAGTCTCGAGGGTGGGGACGTTTCCTCCGAAGATCCTCTCCACGTGTTGTCCCCCCTCCTGGCAGACCTGGTGAGGTATCGTCGGGAACGTCGCCGGGTACTTGACCTTAAGGTACTGTGTCTCCTCCCTCGGTACCCCCTCCACCTCGAACGCGTACTTTCTCTTGACAGGTTTCCCCGCCCAGCTTGCCCCGGACTGCTTGGGCATAACTTTCTCGATGATCTTCTTCATCTCCCCGTGCACGTCCATCATGTTGCTACGTTCCCCGGTGGCCTGCTGGTACTTTGGGAGGACGAACATGTTCCTCATGTTGTTATGGACGGTCACGCAGCAGCTGACGTACACGGGCTTGCCGCTGACAACCTTAGTCTTTACCTTGCCGAACACGTAAACGATGCCCTTCTTCTCCCAGGCGTCGAGCCAGAACATCTTAAGGACCGGCTCCCCTTTCTGTGTTTAGTGCGAAGGAGCGAGGGGAGGTGGTGGGGGGGGTTGCGTTTCGGCGTGTTAGAATGTCTGCGCTATCCTCGCTTAGATCAGCCCCATCATTATCTCCTCTCCCCGTCTCCTCACCTCGTCCGTCTCAACGACATTACTGAGGTTGGCCGCTGCCGCCGCCTGCTGGGCCGCAGATGCCGGGGCGTCGGTCGACGATATTTCCACGGGTGTAACGTTGCTCGCAATGTTGGGAAGCTCGGCCGCAGACTGCGAGGTCGCCGACATGACCGTGTTGGTCTTCTTCCCAGCCTCCAGGGCCATCTCCGTGGCCTTGCTCACGCGGGCCCTCTTGGTGTTGGCGAACCTGCTCTTTACGGCGGCCTTGGTTTCCTCCTCGTTCGTGGCGCTGGAGAAGCTAAGCCTCTTGGTCTCGGGGCTCTCGGAGGAGCGCGCGGGGGGGAGGTCAGAGTAGTCGTCGTCGTTCATGCCAAAGTTGTCGTTGTCATCATCGTCCATGGGGGCGGGGGCGGAGTCGTCGCCTTCGCGGGAGAAATCCTCGAAGGCGATCACCTTCTTCTTGACGAGCTTCTTGGAGGCTGCCTTCTTGGTGGCTGCCTTCTTGGTGGCCGCCTTCTTGGAAGTGGCCTTTTTCTTTGTCGTCAATGTGGAGGTGGAGAGCATGGAGTCGAGGGAGGCTCCGAGGTTGACCTTCCTCTGTGACGATCGATGCGAGTAGCGGAGGGAGGGGAGGGGGGGTTGCATTAGTGGCTCGCAAGAGGTTTGCACAGTGCGTTATGATGTCCTCGTCGACTCCACCTCTTTTCCTTTTCTCCTCCACTCTCACCTGCCCCAACTTAGCCTCCGTCTTCTCCCCCATCCTCACAAAGCCCAGCATACTGCTCCCCTGCCCCTCCTCCTTCCCCTTGTCCGCGTTAAGCATCCTTGCCTTCTTGAGGGCCCCCTCGTCCAGGCTGGCATTGATGCCCCTCTTTGCCTTGACTGCCTCCTTCTTCCCGTCCGTCTCGCGGTCCCCGAAGTGCTCCTCGCCGTCATCGTGGTACCCCAGCCCGTCATCGTCGACGACGAAGTCCTCGCGCTCGCGACGGGCGTTCACGATGGCCTCATACTCTGTCTCATCAACCTCATCGTACACGAGGCCCTCATCGGCAATCTCAACCTCATCAAGCCTTCCCCCCGCGGAGGTGCCTTGTTTCTTGGCCAGGATTTGCGCCCTGATGGCATCCCTTTTCGCCTGCTTTGACGACTTCGCTCTCTTTGATCTTTCCATCGTCCTGTGAAATTGTGAGGTGAAAGTTGGAGGGAGAGGGCGGAGTGGTGAGTGTGTGTTTGAGAGGAGATATATGAGTGTGGAGGTGCGTATTTTGGTGCATATGCGTTTCTGATAGTATTATTGAGCGTTGATAGTTGTTTTAATTTGTGAATGTATCGTGCAAGAGAGGAAAATGGGTAATGAATATTGGGCGGCGGGAGAGGTGGGGTGGGGGGGTGTCTTATTTCTTGTTTGTAGGCCTAATTTGTCTTATTGTTGTAATTTTGGAGGTTATATGACTGTTGTGTGTGTTTGTATGTGTGTATATTTATACGTATATAGCCAATTTGGGGGCAAACTTACACAAGGATGGGATTATGGAGGGAAGTCAGGGAGGGAGGAAACAGGATCCAAGGCCGGATTTTTGAGCTTGTTTTTTCTTCTTTTCCACTCCTCCCCTGTTGGTGCGTTGTGGGGTGTCTCAGATAAAACAATTGAACGATTGATTCAACAACAAAGAGTTTACAGAAATTCCAGAATTACTCTCCACAAAACTTTCGGGATCTTCTCACGTGCCTCACTTTCCCTTAGCGGTGGGGCTTCAACTCCGTCAGTTCGCTTCCGCTTCCTAGCCGATCTCCTAGGTGGATTCTCCACGTGATCCCAGGTTCCCTTGAGGCACAGAAGAGCGTTGACGCGTTCGATCACAGCGACATTGCGGTGCCACCTATAATGGAGGAGGTCCAAGACAGTCGGCATATTTTTATCAGCAGCGGCAGCGATTAGGGCAGTGCAGTTTGCGAAGCAGTCTACACCGATGGAAACGGCAGGAGATAGAATAAGTTTCGTCAGGGCGGAGCAATCTCTGAAGGCTTCATCGCCGATCATCGTCACTGAGTCCGGGATTTTGATGGACGTGAGGGAGGAGCATCCTTCGAAGGCGCAATAGCCAATCTTTGTCACTCCGTCTGGGATTGTGATGGACGTGAGGGAGGAGCATATGTAGAAGGCTAATTTGCCAATCCTTGTCACTCCGTCCGGGATGGTGATGGCCGTGAGGGAGGAGCATCCACCGAATGCATGACAGACAATTGTTGTCACTCCATCTGGGATGGTAATGGCTGTGAGGGAGGAGCATGCCCTGAAGGCGTGTATGCCAATTGTCGTCACTGAGTCCGGGATTGTGATGTCTGCGAGGGAGGAGCATTCAGAGAAGGCGCCCTTGCCAATCGTTGTCACTCCGTCCGGGATGGTGATGGCCGTGAGGGAGGAGCATCTCAAGAAGGTTTTATCGGCAATCGACGTCACTCCTTGTGCAAAAGTCACTTCTGTGAGTTCACGATTGAATCCGAAGTTCTCTGTTCCGGAATATACTGCTGTTTTGGGATACCCACCATCTGGTTCGTTGTAGCCATCATCATAGTCTTCATCATAGCCATCATCACTATAGTCATCACTATAGTAGTCATCAGCATAAGCAAAGTCAAATTCACTCATCGTAGGGACGGAGAGGATCTTTTATACTGTCCTTTTGGTAACCCTAACCTTGACCCTGGATTTATTACACTGTCTTGTCGTTAACAGCTTCAATCCTCAATGAATTTTGAGGTACGGTAGAGACGAAGTAGAGGTTGGAGGTTGGAGGGAGTTTTGTGGAGGGAGGTATTTTGAGGGTCAAAATAAATGTCCAAATTTATCCTTCTTCGAACATAATTAACACTAATTTATCGCTAATACACATTACATACGCACACATATCAATAATATATAGCTAATACAGCATACTCATCACAAACAAGCCAAAAAAACTGCCCACACTCATCCTTCGTGAATAGAGCTTCTTAAATACCTTCTTAAATACCCTCTCATAACTCGTTATACGACATTACAACTCATCACACAACCCTACATAACCCTACATAACCCTGCACAAGCAATATGGCTGCATGTCCACTCCTAACACTCCCAACAACAGGCTCAGACATCTTCATACTCTCCCCAACCTCACTATCCTCCTGTGCACTCTTCTCAAAGACTTTACTCCACCTAACGTCATCCTCCCCCGAGACACGTGCCGCTAACATAGGAACAGGGACCAAGGCAAGGCTAGGCATAGACGAGTTCCAAGCAAATGGCACAGTCAAGAAGAGCATCTCAGAGAGGTGCTTAGAGCTCTCTTCTTCATCTTCCTCCTCCGACCCCCCCCCTCCTATTCTCAAGAGGACTTCTTCCTCCACCCCCTCCCAAACCACCTCCTCTCTCCCTCCCCCCCATAAACGTCCCCGTCCATCCCATCCTACTCCCTTCCTCCCTCCCCCCTCCGTCCGTACTTCCCGTGGCGTAGGTACAGTCCGTGCTTCAATCTCCTCCCTACACGTACGTTACGGGACTTACTTCGAACCACCAGAGGCTACAGCTACTGCTGATTATGAGGGGGAGAAGGAAGGGGGGGAGAAGGGGGGAGAGGGAGGGAGGAAAGGGGTACCGGGATATACGTATTTATGTATATTGGTACATACTAGAAACAGGAAAAGGTGAGTGTTTTATCTGAACAAACCAAAAGAAAACTTACCACGAAAAAAACCCCTCACTAACTTCCCCATTCCCCCCAACCCCTACTTTCCCATCTTACCCTTACTTAGTTTTGAGGGTATGAGGTCAACATTACTATCCCTTCATCCAGATTTCCTAACCTCTCGTCGTGTATGTATAATAATAACCGACTCCACTTCCGGTCGTTCCGTTGATGATGATGATTGGTTAAGTCTATCTTCCGTATTACCTTTCGTTAATATATGGAAAGGGGAATGGGGTAAGGGGGTAGGTGAGGGGGGGAGGAAGGAAGATGGGGAAGGGAAGGGTGAGGAGGAAGGGGAAGGGGTGAGGGAGGCGGCGGAATTTGTACTTTACTGGATGGGGGTGGCGGAAAGGAAAGGGGGACTTGGGGGAGCTAGCGCGGCACTTCAGGACTGCTTGTGAAGATACATTGGGGGGGGAGGAGGGGGGGGGGTTTAGGTTTGTTGTTTTATTTGGAACGATTTGGAGAGGCTTATTTGGAGAGGTTTATTTGGGTGTGTTTTAAACTCGATGAGTTGACGTCTTTTTTTGACGTTATATTTTTGACATAATTTTTACATCATTCATGGACGCTAGATGGCGTTGATGTTAGACGGTGGTGATGTTTGAGGCGTCGAAATGAATCCAACACACGTCGAAAATTCAACTCTGGCACAGCCTTCAGCTTTCCCCTCTTCTTTGTTTGGGATTTTCCTCATTTTGCAAATCTTGACTAAATTAGACACAGACAATGGGTGACTACAAGGCAATAGCATCATTTTTAAAGGAGAACACAAAATATGAGCCCAAGGTAATTAGATTACGCGATAACGCTCAGTAGCTACAAAAATACAATTAAGTTAAATCTCATCACGGAATTCACCTCATTTTCATCATCAATAAGGACTATTTCATACAATCTAATCATACCAAACGAGAGATAGAGAACTTCACATGACAGCACAATCATAATTATGCTCGAAATGTACCCACAAAGTACTAATATTTTGCATGATTTCAACACACGAGAGACACAGTTTAATATAACACCCACACCACACCAACCAATCCAACTAACACTATACAACCCCCCATCCCACACCACTAAACCACCAGATTGGTATAATATGCGGTTCAGGTCTCTCAGAGTTGTCCAAAACAATGACCGACACCCAGACGTTCCCCTACTCCTCCATCCCCTCCTTCCCCAAGTCCACTGTAGCCGGGCACAAGGGTGAGCTCGTCTTCGGTCTCCTCTCCGGCGTCCAGGCCGTCTGCCTTCGCGGTCGTTTCCACTCCTACGAGGGTTACCCCCAGGACCTCTGCGCCCTCCCCGTCAGAGTAATGAGGTGTCTTGGCGTGAAGATGGTCATCATAACCAACGCCGCCGGGGGCCTCGACCCTAACAACAACGTCGGGGACATTATCTGCGTAGACGATCACTTCGCCCTCCCGAACATGGCGGGGAAGAACTGCCTGGTAGGACCGAACGACTCGGAGCTAGGGCCAAGGTTCCCACCCATGAGCAACGCGTACGACCCGGAGCTTAGCAAATTGGTAGTTAAGGCGAGCGAGAACCTGGGCTTCCAGGACTTTGTCAGGAAGCAGGGGACGTACTGGTGAGTTTTTTTAACCTCTGAACATTGGGGGGGGAGGGGGAGGGGGGGGGGAAGGGGGCTCTGAACTTGGGGGGAGAGGGGCGACAAATATGGGAAGCTATCATGTCGAGGACTTCCTTTCGACGCTTCCTACCTGCACTGCCGTCCTCCAACTAACGTCCTTCCCCCCACCCCTTCCCCCCACCCCCCCCCCACCTCCCTTAAATCTCCTCCCAGCTTTGTATCCGGTCCAATGTACGAGTCCCCCTCCGAGGCTCTCTTCCTCCGTAGCGTAGGCGGCACTGCCGTCGGCATGTCCACCGTCCCCGAGGTAGTCGCCGCCCACCACTCCGGCATGCAGGTCCTCTGCCTCTCCCTAATCACCAACAAGGTTATGATGAAGGGTGACAAGGGCCCCCACGCATCCCACGAGGAGGTCCTAGAGGCCGTTAACGCAAGGACCGTCCAGATCCAGGCACTAGTTAAGGAGGTGGTTAAGATCAGCAGGAAATACATGGAGGGGAAACCGGAACTACCGACCATCAAACTACCGGAGGGAGGGAAGTACTCGGGGGGACTACTGGGACACGCGGTTAAGGCAGTAGGGGTGGGAGCACTTGTAGCGGCAGCGGCCGTGGGGGTGGCCAAGATTAGGAAGCGCTAAGGGGTAGGGGGGGGAAAGAGAGGGTGAACGGGGGGAGGGGGATTTTAGAAGGACACACAAACAAAGATGTAGAAATTGTTTTGTATCGGAAACCAAGAGCGAGGCGGATTTTTATTAGTTTTCTGGAGAAAAGATAATAACAAAACCCTAGTTAACAGCCATTCACATGAGCTTCTCACTCAGCTCCCAAAGCCTCCTCTGTTTCTCCTCCCCCTCCCTGACCTCCCTACTAACGCCGTCCACATTAAACGTCGTCCCATAAGCCCCATCCCCCCCCCTGCTGGCGCCCGGTTTCGCCCCGTAGTAAAGCCCCCCTCTCCCAATCCCTCCGTTTGTCGCCATGTAATGCAACGCCCCCCCACCCCATGACACGCTCTCCCCTACCTTGAAAATGTCCGTCGCCGCCACATCGAAGAGCTTGGTGAAGACAGGGTTCTGATCCCTGAAGAGTCCCGTCCCCACGATGAGGCCTGGAGTAAAGGAGTTAACGAGCACATTCTTAACGCCTCTCTCCTCCAACCTCCTCTGGTACTCCCGGCCGAAGAAGACGTTGCAGAGCTTAGAGTCCTTGTACGCCTTGTCCGGATCGTACCCCCCCCCGTCGACCATCTCGCACCCCCTCCCCATTGCCTCGATGCCCCTCAAATCTCCCAGCGTTGCCGGGCTGCCCTGCTTACCCCCGGGGCTGTCGGGGTCGTGAACCCCGCTAGCCGTAACGACCACCCTACCCCCACCCCTCTCGATCATCGCTCCGACGCCTTGGCTGATGAGCTTGAAGTGTCCGAAGTGATTTACCCCCACAGTCCCCTCGAAGCCTTCGGTAGTACGGCTTACCTTGAAGTCCTTAATATTCCTGGCGAGGCCCGCGTTTAGCGCGACAACGTCTAGGCCTCTGTCCCTTACTGCGGGGTCGGACTTGAGTGAAGCCACGTACTCTTCGATGCTACCGAACGAACTCAAGTCCATCACACCACCCACAACCTGACCACCCTCCAAGCCGTCGTCGAACTCTTTGCCTATCCTCTCAAGAAGGAGATCGGTCTTATCGCGGCTCCTCGTGGACACGTACACCTTGTAACCGTCGCGTATGAAACGTAGGGTCGCATCGTACCCGATCCCGCTACTTGCTCCTGTTATGAGTACAGATTTGTTGTTAGGCTTGTTGATTGGGGTTGTGGGGAGGGTGGAGGACTGATCGATAAGGAGAGTTAAAGGGGACGCGAGGACCACACGACGCGACAAGGAGGAAGGAGATAGTGTGGAGATGGAGGGGAGGAGGAGGAGAAGAAGAAAAGGGAGGAGCATGGCGTAGTTAGGGAGGTAAATGTAGAGAAATGTAGATTTGATATGGAGAAATGTAGAGATAACGTAAATTGGTCTTACGATCAACGTGTTTATATGAAAGAGGCAATTGAAAAAATAGAAAAATAGCAGATAATAAAAGTGAGGTGGCAATGTAAGTGGCAGGTCGACCGTGAGAGGAGCTCGAGTGGGTTTTATCGCCAAGCATGATTTGAACGAGTCAGTACAGCAAGATTTTGCACAAAGACGGCAAAATTTGGTATAAAATGGGCTCTCTCCTGAAAAGAATCGTGTTGGGGGTTGGCTACTAAAATCCAGTTTCATCGCGTATCGTATCTCAACCTACCAAATATGCTACCCTAATCCCAGTTTCCCTCCTTTCTCTTCTAATCAAGATCTAATGAGCTCCCCATCAGCATTGGGGACAGTCGACCACTGGGACTCTGTTTACCAGCGTGAGTTCGCGAACTACAAGGACAACAAGGACAACAAGGGCGACGTTTGGTACGGTGAAAAGGCTGAGTCCGACGCTGTGAATTATTACGAGGAGCTCTGGACTGACTTGTTCGGGGCCTCTGATGAGAGAACTACACTAGATTTAGGCTGCGGCAACGGTTCGATGACTGCGTTGCTCATCGAAAGGGGAGTGGGTAAGGTTTTTGCCAGCGATTACGTGCAGTCTTCCGTGGACTTCACAAAGATGTACATTACAGATGCTGGTGTTTTGGGGGAAGGGGAGAGTGTCGACGAGCTGGTGTTCAAGGACGACCTGCGTAATAGCCGGTGGGGCGCCGGGAGGGAGGGGGGGCTGCTCTCTGGTATCGCCGATAAGGGCACGATGGATGCTTTCCTTCTTGCCGCAGAGAACTCCTCGCCTGACTATGTCGATGCTGTCATTTCCATGCTGGAACCAGGGGGATTCGTCGTCATTACCACCTGCAACCACACGGTCGAAGATTGCAGGGGGTGGTTTGAGAAACGGAGAGAAATTATGCAGTACAAGTGGGAATTCCTAGGGTCAAGGATTCCCCATCAAGCCTTCACGTTCGGGGGCGTCAAGGGGACAACGCACAGAACTGTCGCGTTCAGGAAGGTAGAGGTAGAAACTTAGAGGCTTGTTTACTCTGATAATATCATTGTTTAACGTTTTTACCCCCATGCGGACTGATTGAGTTTCACCAGGGTTAGGGTTACTCGTGAGAAACTACCAAGTTCGCAAGGAAAGCTACCGCTAAGCCCAACAACGGGCTTTGCATTTTTGCTGCGCTTGAGCCTACTTCGCCCTCGAGAATTGGGCCCGTCTTCATTGGTGCATCAGTGGGGGCCACAGTTGGTGCATCAGTGGGGGCCACAGTTGGTGCCACTGCTGGCATAACCGTGGGTGCTATAGTTGGCGCAACCGTGGGTTTCAACGTGCTCGTGTCCCATTCACCATCAACTACCCCCAACGTTTCCAACATGCCCAACTCAAATTCCGTGCCCTCCTGTCCCTCTCTCTCGTGCATCCGAACGTCCACAATGAGGTCGGGGTGGTCGCTCTTGCAGCTCCCGCACGCAGTGTCCATCTCGAACAGCAGTGGGTCCCCCTCGAAATAAACTTGCGTCACGACCTCTGTTAACCCTTCTGCTGTTATTTTCATGTGTATGTGCCGAGGACGCCAGGCGCTACCAGCGACGTAATGCCCGGGCATCAACGTATCGAAAGAATACAGCCCGTCCTCTGTAGTTGTCACGTGGGCCCTGCAATTATAGTGCCCGGAATGCCCCTCCTCCTCCCCACCTTCCAGCCCCCGTCTCCAGAAGTCGTCAACGGACCAGTATTGACCCACAACGTCGGCACTCCAGATGTCCACCCTTGCGCCATCGACGACCCAGCAGTCGCCGTCATCATCAGTTCCAAAGACTTGCCCATTTAGCTCCAAGGGAATACCGGAGCTATAATCCAGGTCGCTGCACGCCCCCCCCCCGCTGCAAACCGGTTGGGACACGCATGCCACCTCTCGTTCGGGAAAAAGGTCAGGATTGGGTACATCGAGTGGGGGGATGTAGAATGGCCCCTGGATGTCTGAAGGGGTGATTAGGTCTTGGTTGTAGGAAGGACAGCTCGCTATTGGAGACAAAGAGGGGCGGCTGCCGGAAAGAACTATAGGAAAGGAGGCAGAGAGATAATGAAACTCTGACGCGAGGCGAAGTTTGTTGAGGGAAGCGATGTCCATGGGGGGGGTTGCCAGAGGAGTTGTTGGTTTTAGGGGTTATAAGTAAGTGTTAAATGAGCTTAGGCAAGGATTCAATAGAGTGAATTACAGTAGCTTTGTAGAGTGGTGAGAGGCGAGTACAATCAAGAAGGACTTATTTTATATCTCTTCAATATTATCCGTCCGAATTCCGTCAATTCGGAGTCAATATCTATAAGAAAAAAATGGACGTTGTGCACCACATCTTGGAATATACCGGATTGTTGGAGGTACCTAGATACGAGATACGCGCTTTCGTGATGATGGGACACCAAGGTGACGATGAATATGAAGGTGAAATTGAAAGAGGACGAATACAGGATTGCTACGACCTCCCAGGTATGATCTGCTCGGAACGGACAATCCTCCGGGTTTGGTGTGCTCACGAAGGTAAATGCAGAATACTGCACGTGCATTTCTTTGATTTCGAAGTGTCCACTGAATGCATATTCGACACTGATGATGGTCCCACAATCAAGGGCCGTCACAGAACTGGGATCTGGCGGCATCTACGCTACGATGCGGATAGGGACATTGAAGGCGCCGTCGGTTTTGTTGTCGGCCTTCTTCAACGCATAGAAGATCCCGGGAGGGGAGACGTTTTTAGGCTAGAGCTGGAGAACCCTAAGAAGACACGCTGCTTGGCAGAGTTCCGGGTCAACCCAAAAAACGACACACCCCCGGAGATGATCACTACAGTTACGTATGCCCTTAAGACTTTATTATTTAGTCGATGACGTTAGGGAAAATAAGAAAGATTGAAAGATAAGAGTGTGAAAGGGTTTGGATTTACGAAACTTAGGGTTAAGTTTGTCGCTCATTTTATGCGAATTCGCCTTAACACGCCTTACCCTTTAATGCCTCACTACCCCCTTTCCATTCCCTCCCCCTCTCTCTGTTCCTCTCCCAACATTCTATCATACCTGCCACCCTCCTCAAAATAATCCTCGCTAACCCCAGGCCAAACTCCCACTTCATCCCCCCTCCCTCCCTCCTCCCAAACCCCGTACCACCCCACCCTCCCTCCCTCAACCTCCTCTACCTGCATCAACGTTTGAATCATAGCCGCGAACGGGCAGCAGCAGACGTTCGCAAGACTCCACCCCCACCCCTCCCCTACTCCATACTTTGCAGCCGCCCTCCTTCTGATTTTGACAGCACACGGGAGGACGGCGTGCCCGAGGAGGCAGCCACCCCCGACGATACCCAAGCACACTCCGCACCCGCAACACGCGGGGCTGTAATCGCCCTCGCTCGCCACGCTAGCCAGGGTGCCGAACGTGAATGGTAGACAGAGGGCGTGTTTGAGAGCGTAAAAAACACCGTTATCGAGGCAACCACAGAAAGCTGAGAAGCGGACTGGGAGGGAGGCGGAGGAGGGGAGGGATAGACAAGCTCGGAACTCGCAGCAGGTGGTGTGGTTCCAGCCTGAGGACCACCGTGGATTGGAGGTTGATGTGGTTTGGTCGCCGTTGGGGTCCCAGAGGGGGCCAGCGGAGAGGATATACGAGTGATTGGGACTGGCCGAGGTGAATCCCTTAGAGAATGAGTTGTGTGCGTAAGATTTGTGGTTTGAGGAGGAGGAGTACTGGAGTTCGTTCGGGGTGGGGGGAGGAGAGGATGATGAAGGGGATGATGCTCTCGGATCGCCATTTATTACGACAGTGTAAGAGTCAGAGGACGTGGGGATGTTATTGTATTGGTCAGAGGATTCGAAGGATGAGGAGAATGACATTGGGAAGGTGGGGGGGATGAGATGATATAGACGCTATGGACGAGCAAAAGTTGCGCGGGATGGAGGGTTAAGCCGCCAAAGTAAATACAGGTAGTTCTGTAAAGCAATCTCTGTTCCCCACCAGTTTGGTTTCTCCACTCTCATTTTGGGTCTCATTTTTCTCAAGATTTTTGGGCTCTCCATTTTGAAAAGGACAAGCTTCCCCATTTTTATCCTCCATTACCCCCTCATTAACAACATTTAAGGACAATTCAAATTATATTTCTAACGATATCAACCACCTTCGTTGCAAATCTTATCACTTCATCGTCCAAAATTAACAACAAGGGAAAAAACCCCCCTCCAAACCTTACCCTGCCCCGACCTGAAACTCCTCTTTGGGTTGAATTAAAATGGGGAGACCAAGATCTAGCTCTACATCAGGTGGAGGAGGTGACGTACTAGACTTTACCGAACCTCCAAAGAGGGCTCCTCCAAAGTAAGTGGCCTCTGTACTCAAATAATAACCCCCCCCCCACCCTCGTGTTGGATCACTTCACTCCTCTCTCCATTGCTCTCTCATCTACCTGCTACTCTCTCATCTATACCATCTCGTCCATCCCTCACTGACTCTTGATCCCCTCCCATCACCCCCCCCTACCTCAGGCTCTCATCCTCCAGAAGAGGTTCAACAGGCCAATCCCGTCCAGCCCCTCAGCGCCCCCCCCGTGGAGGGTCCTCGGGCCGCTCCTCCTTCAACCGCCGCTCATCCTCTCCCACGCAGTCCCGTTCTCGCACCCGCGGCGGAGCGAGCTCTGACACGGAATCAGATGGGGGCTCCAACCTTAAGAGGGGAGACAAGGTGGAAGCAAGGTACAGGGGAGGAAGCAGGTGAGACTGGAGAGGGTAGAGATAAGAAGAACGAGAGAGCTAAGCTAAGCGCCACCCTCTTAACCCAACTCCCCCCCCCTCCCCCCCCCTCCCCCCCCCTCGCACTCTCGCAGATACTATCAGGGCGTAATCTCTCGTGACAACAGGGACGGAACCTACGACATTGACTATGACGACGGCGAGAAGGAGAAAGGTGTCAAGGAGAGCTACATCCGCAAGATCTCCGGAGGCGGCGGCCTTAAGCACAGCCCCCGGGGCGGTTCTGGAGGTGGCGTCAGCTTTCGGAACGACAACACCGACGATGACGGCAACCTCAGCAGGGGGGACAAGATCGAGGCTCGGTACAGGGGAGGTAGCAAGTATTACCCTGGTAAAATCGCCAGGGACAACAGAGATGGCACCTACGACATTGACTATGATGACGGGGAGAAAGAAAGGGGAGTCAAGAAGAGCTACATCAAGAGGTGAGGAAGCAGAGTGAAAAGAAAGGAACGTCAAACGACGAGGCTGACTAGAGGCTAACCCCCCCTTCTTCGCAGCATTAACTCCTCCTTCAGCAGCCCCCGTAACGCCAACGAGGACGAGCCCCTTTCTCGCGGAGACAAGGTCGAAGCCCGGTACCGCAAGGGCGCAAAGTTCTACCCCGGGACCATCGCCCGGGTGAACCGTGACGACACCTATGACATCGACTACGACGATGGGGAGAAGGAGAGTAGAGTAGGTAGACGGCTCATCAATAAGGTCAAGAGCAAGGGGGGGGGACTCAAACATAGCCCGAGGGGAGGGGACGACGATTTCGCGAGGGGGGACAAGATCGAGGCTCGGTACAGGGGAGGTAGCAAGTACTACCCTGGTAAAATCGCCAGGGACAACAGAGACGGCACCTACGACATTGACTATGATGACG
>BRYA01000695.1:19936-33575 GCA_030267965.1 Triparma columacea
GATGGCACCTACGACATTGACTATGATGACGGAGAGAAAGAAAGGGGAGTCAAGAAGAGCTATATCAAGAAGCTTGGGGGAGAGAAGAAAGGCTCCGCGAAACCCAAGGTCGGAGATAAGTGCACCGCCCAGTTCAAGGGCAAAGGCAAGTTCTATCCCGGCAAGATCTCTAGGGTCAACTCTGACGGCACTGTGAATGTTGACTTCGACGATGGAGACAAGGACCGCTACGTCGATATGAAGTCCGTCAAGCTGGAGGAATCTTCGGACACTGAAGACGATAGAGGCAAGGGGAGGAGGTGAGAAGAACAAGAAGCGAAAAGTGATATTTCATATTTCCAAACACACACTCACCCAACCTTTCCACCGCTCGCTCATTACAGCAGTAGGTTCGACTCCAGCGACTCTGGAAAGTTCGAGAAGGGTGACAAGATCGAGGCCAGGTACAGGGGTAAGTCCAAGTACTACCCCGGGAAGATCGCCCGCGTCAGGAGTGACGGTACCTACGATATCGCTTACGACGACGGAGAGAAGGAGATCGGTATCAACCCTTCTTTCGTGCGTGCTCTCAACAATGGGTCCTCTGATACCGATGATGACAAGAGGGGCAGACGCTCCAAGTCCCCCAAGAAGGAGCGTAAACCCAAGGTCGGAGATAAATGTACCGCCCAGTTTAAGGGCAAAGGCAAGTTCTACCCCGGCAAGATCTCTAGGGTCAACTCTGACGGTACTGTGAATGTTGACTTCGACGACGGAGACAAGGACCGCTACGTCAATATGAAGTCCGTCAAGCTGGAGGAATCTTCGGACACTGAAGACGATAGAGGCAGGGGTAGGAGTAGAAACAGGTCTCGTTCTCGTTCTACATCCCGCTCACGCTCTAGCTCATCATCGTCGGACTTCGAGAAGGGCGACAAGATCGAGGCCAGGTACAAGGGCAAGTCCAAGTACTACCCCGGGAAGATTGCGCGCGTTAAGGTGAGTATAGACGAGAAGCTGAGTAGTGAAGATGTTACTGATCCCCTAAGCAATACGATTCTTACCCCCTAACACACCATCATCGCAGAGCGACGGCACATACGACATTGATTATGATGACGGGGAGAAAGAAAGGGGGGTGAAAAAGAGTTTCATCAAGAAGGTCAAATCAAGTTCGCGCTCTCGATCTCGCTCTCGTGGGCGTTCGCACTCTTCCTCCAAGTCTCGTTCGTCTAGTCCTGATAAGAAGGCGTCCTTGCTGACCAGGAAAGTAAAGAAAGCACTCAAGCAACTGACGGACGAGGTGACGGGTCAGAACAGTAGGGACAAACCCGGGCTACGCAAGGTCTTCAACTCAATCGATAAGGACAAAAGTGGCTCGCTGGAATACGGAGAATTCAAAAAATATTGCAAGAAGCTGGACCTTAACCTTAGCGGGCATGATCTGGAGGACCTCATATCATTGTTGGACACCGACAAAAGCGACTCTGTCAGCTTCACCGAGTTCGCCAACTATGTTCTAGGCTACGTCCTTGAGGACTCCAACTCTCTTCAAGAGGTCAAGGATACCATACACAAAAAGATGGACAGCAAAGATAAGACCAGCGAAGACATTGAGAAGGCTTTGCTTTACTACGACAAGAAGGTCAGCGGTTATGTGAAAAAATCCGACTTCGAAAATAGCCTGGAGAAGGTCAAACTGAGACTGAGCAGCAGGTGAGAGCGGGCGAGGACGAAAACCTCGAACAGACTTATACTAACAGATCACTCCTTCCCCCTAGTGACGTGAGGACCCTCACTAAGAAGCTCGATACCGAAGGTGACGGCATGATTAACTACGAAGTATTTCTCGTATGGGTATCTTCCGGGAGGGACGCCGACTTGGTCGAGAAGAAGGTTAAGTGCTTCTTTTCCATGATGAAGGAGAGGGGATACCCTCCTAGCGACATTTTCAAGAAGATGGATCCCAAAAAGAAGGGCAATGCAAAGAGGAAGGACTTTGCGGACGTTTTGGACTCATTCGGCTTCCCTCTAACCCCCCACGAGGTCAAGGTGTTCATGGATCGCTACGACGAGGACGGGAACGGGAAAATCGATCTCGACGAGATCAAGACTATGTTAAATAAGAAAGACGAGAACAAACCCAAAAGAGGCCGGGATCGGGATAGGAGTAGAAGTGGGAGCAGGAGTAGCAGCAGGAGTGGGAGTAGGGACAGCAGGAGTGGAAGCAGGGGTAGGAGCAAGAACAGAAGTAGGAGTAAATCCGGCTCTCGCTCTCCCTCTCCATCTGACGAATTGAGTCTCCTCAACGCTGAGATCCAGGATAAGGTGAGACATGACGAAACTGGCATTTTATTGTTACTTCGAAGCTTACCCCATCCATTTCGCTCTTCGAAGCTCCGCAAATTTGCCACTAGGAGCAAGAGCGATGGAGGCCTGAAGAGCCTGTTCCAGGGCGGGGCCAACGATAAGGGAACTCTTAAAAAGAGCGCTCTCAAGAAGATCCTTAAGCAGCAACACCTTGCCCTCAGCGGCTCCGAAATAGATGAGCTCATAATGTGCGTTGACCTCGACGGGGACGGCGAGATCAGCTACGAGGAGTTCGTCGATTTCGTATACGCGTCTTCTTCCTCCTACTCTAGCCTGCTTTCCATCCGCAAGTCCATCATCTCCGACTGCTCCCCCACCTCCAAGTCTCTCTCCAAGGTATTCTCGAAGCACGACAAAAAATCTTCTGGTTTCATTAAGCACTCCGACTTCAAGTCAGCTCTTAAGGACCTCAAGGCGAAGCTTAAGAGCTCCGAGCTTTCCAACCTCATTGAAAAGTTCGACCCCGAAGATGACAAAGTCATCAATTACGAGCAGTTTTCTTCGTGGCTCCTCTCCGGATCAGACACCCAAAAAGTCTTCAAGAAGCTAGCGCATTTCCTTAAGATTATGGAAGACAAGGGGTACAGCTCTAGCAAGATATTCAAGAAGAAGCTCGACAAGAATGGGAGTGGAAGCGTCAGCAAGAAGGAGCTCAAGAAGGGCATGAGCAAGCTTGGCATGCTCCTGTCGGATGCTGAGGTGGATGCGGTCATTGAGCGCCTCGACAGCAAGGGAAAGAATAAAATCAAACTTGAAGACTTCAAAAAGCTGGAGGAGTTTGAGGAAGAGAGGGGCAAGAAGAACAAAAAGGGCAAGAAAGGCAAAGGCGAGAGCGATGAGGAAGACAGCGATAGCAACGACGACAGCGACAACAGCGAAAATGATAGTGACGACGACGGGCGCAAGAAAAAGACCCCCAAGAAGTCACCCAAGAAATCAGCCAAGGGCTCCGCCAAGAAAAAGGGCAAGGCAAAGGATTCCGACGATTCGGAAGACGAGGACGACGAGGATAACGAGGACGAGGACGACTCTGATAAGGAAACTGTTAACGTCAATGTGATTGCGTCTGACCTTAGGGAGAAACTCAAGGAGTTGGCCGACTCCGTCTCGAGCAAGACCGACAAGGGCCTCAGTGAAATTTTTAAGGTTCTCGACAAGTCCAATACTGGCTTCTTGTCAGCTGCCGAATTCAAGAAGGGCGTCAAGGAGCTCAAATTGAAGGTTTCAGCACAAGAGATGAAGACACTGATCTCCTGCCTTGACATCTACGGAGACGGAAAGATCCACTTCGAGGAATTTCTCAACTTCGTTCACGCTGACGTGGTCAGCGACGAGTTGGGGACAATTAAGAGCGAGATCCAGTCTCAGTTGGACGACGACATTAGCCTCTCTGACATGTTTGATTTCTTTGTCAAGCACGACAAGAAGAAGACGGGCTGGGTGGCTGTGAAAGTGTTCGAGACCGTTTTGGAGGAGAAACTCAAGGTAATCTTGGACGAAGACAGCATGGAGCAGGTTGTCGAGGCATTTGGGGACGGGGATGGCGACGAGGAGGATGAGAACGCTTTCTACGAGAGATTCCTCTGCTGGGTCCAGAGCGGGAGGGACGATGCCTTGGTTAAGATTAAGGTCCATCAGTTCTTCTCCCTCATTAAGAAGAAATCCGGAAAGAGCAAGAAGGAGATTTTCAAGATGTGCGACAAGAACAAGAACGGCAAGCTCAGCGCGAAGGAGTTCACCTCGGTTGTGAACAAGAAGCTCGGCTTCATGATCAGCGAGGGGGAGATAGCGTCTCTTTTCGTCTCATTCGACAAGAACGATGACGGTGTTCTAGACCTGAAGGAATTTTGCAAGCTTTACGATGGCAGTGCCGGCAATAAGCTGAAGAAGATGAAGCTCGAGGAGGACAAGAAGAAGAAGAAGGCCAAGAAGGGAAAGGGGGACAAGAAGAAGGGAAAGAAACAGGAGGCAGAGGAAGGCGAGGATGACGAGGACTTGGGAGAGGAGACTCAGGAGCTATTGGACCTCCTTTTCGGCTTGGCAGAAGCGAGTGACGGCGAAGGGGGCCTCAGGGCCATCTTTATCGAGATTGACAGCAAGAACGACGGGTTCCTGGCAGGGGACATCTTTGAGACGACCTTATCCGAGCTCAAGTTCCCTCTCAGCGATAAGCAGATGAAGATCATTGTCAATAACTTTGGTGCCGTGCCGTCCAAGGACGGGAAGCAAACCGATGAGCCCAAGATAGATTACAGTGCGCTCTGCAACTTCCTCGAGTACCAGGAGGAGGAGGGCGATTTGATTGAGATCATCGACTCAATTTGCAACCAGCTCGACAAGAGAGTAGCGCCTAGGAAGAGGTTGGGGTCCGGTATAATGGGCAGAAAGATGAGCATGGAGGAGCAGAAGCCGCTGGACTTTATGGAGATCTTCGCTGACGACGACGTGGAGGGCGAGGGCTTGGTGAGCAAGAAGGTCTTCACCAACGCCCTCACCTTGAAAGCCAACCTTGTCGTGAACAAAACCGAGATGAAGACTTTGCTCAAGAGGTTTATTGCCCCTGAAGACGAAAGTGATGAAGGCGATGTTAAGATCGACTATGCCAACTTCGTCACTTGCATCGAGGTCAACGACTACATAAAGTCAATTGATTTCATGAAGAGGTTCAGCGCAAACGTGGGGGCGACAGCCCAAACATTCAACAAAGTGTTCAAGGAGCATTCCACTTCTGACGTCTCTGGCACCATTGGGAGGGGCGACTTCAAGGCTGCTGTGATGAGTTTGGGGATCATTCTAAGTGACGGTCAGTCGGGATGCTTGTTCAGGAAGCTAGCAGTGAACGGAAACGACGAATTCGTCAAGTACAGCGACATTGTAAAGCAGATTACCAAAAGGAACTTTGCTCTGAATTTGACTGCCGCCAAGGCTATGGGGAAGAAGATGATCGAGGAAGGGAAGAAGAAGGCGAAGAAGGCTAAGAAGGGAGACAGGGAAGATGAGGAGGACGAGGAGTTCTCGGAGGACGAGGAGGACGAAGAAGAGGAGGAGGGAGGGAAGGGCAAGAAGGGCAAGGCCGTCGTCAAGTCGCCAAGCAAGAAGGAAAGGATGAGGTCGAGCTCACCGAGCAAGGGGTCCAGGTCGGCCAACCATGTAGAGACGATTGCCACTGCCCGGGCTGCCGACGACATGAAGGATACCTTGAACAAGGCCATGAAGTTGGCCTTCCAGTTTTTTGACGAGGACAACTCCGGAACCATCGATGGAAAGGAGCTGGGCCACATCCTCAGAGCACTAGGACACGACCCCACCAAGACTGAGATCAGCAATATTCTCCAGTCCAGCGGAGGGGGTGACAACGAGCTCCAGTACAAGGACTTCATGAGGTTCACCTCTCCTTACCTCGTGGAGAAAATGAAGGAGGTGAGCAGCCTCAAGGAGGCCGAACTGGAGAAGCTCTTTTATGCCTTCGATGCAGACGGGAGCGGGGAGATCAGTGCTGCCGAGTTCCACCACATGACCGTCAACAAGATGGGCATCCTGGACAAAGGGGAGGCCAACGCTTTGATTAAGGTGCTCGACACCAATAGGAACGGCAACATCAGCTTCGAGGAGTTCAGCGAGATCAGCTCCCTGCTCGGTAGCTTCTACGACCAGGATCAGTTCGAGACCTTCGGGATAAGTACGAAGGCCCATGGTGCTCTCAGGAAGCTCCACATGGGGGTTGTCCCTGACCCTTACGCGCTCCTCCAGGCTTTCGTGGGTGTGCCGAGCTGCTACAGGGCTAGCGTTTTGGCGCCCTTGGACACCGTTGACCACCACACGCTCAAGAGTACTCTGACTCCGCAGTACGACAACGTATCGGGAATTGGCATCAAGGACATGGACATCAAGGTCATCAGCAAGATCAGCAACTCCAAGGACAACGAGGGTAGGCAGCAGTTCAAGAGGGACAACAGGGTGGTTCTCAAGCCACAGGGAACCTTGGACGATATGGAGAAGGGTAAGGGCTGGAATCAGTTCGTCATCGAGCTCAAGGGAGCCTCAGGTGTTCCCGTGCCCCACGATGCTAGGGCAGAGGACGTCATTCAGAGAAGCGTTAGATGCATTCTATTCCACGAGAGCCCCCAAAACAGCAGAGAGGAGCACTTTGTGGCCAACGGCTACAGGAGCCCTGCATTCCAGCACACTTCCATGGAGGATTGCTGGACCTTCCCCAGCGTCAAGCACGTCGACGGAGACAACAAGTTCATCGTTAGGACGAACATGGACGCCAGGGGGAGGGACGAGAGTCTTTCCTTGCTTGTGGAGCTCACGGTCACCTTGAGGAGCCTGAAAGAGAGTATGATGGGTGGCAAGAGGAAGAAGAAGAGGATCGAGAGATATGCGAGTGACGACGAGGAGGAGGATAGCGACGAAGACGACAGTGATAGCGATGGTGGCAGTAGCAGTAGCGACAGTGAGAGCAGTAGCGACAGTGAAAGTGACAGCAGTGACAGCGACGACAGCGACGACAGCGACGACAGCGGGAAGAAGAAGAAGAAGAAGTCCAAGAAGAAGAAGAAGAAGTCCAAGCAGAAGAAGAAGAAGAAGAAGTCTAAGAAGAGTAACAGTTCCAAGAAGAAGAAGGGAAAGAAGAAGAAGAGGACCACAATCGACGACGAAGACGACGGTGTGGACTTTGAGGAGAGGGAGATGAGCTGCGGATGGTGCTTGATCGATCTGTCAGAAATGAAGGGTATAACCTCTTCTACCGTCGTCAAGCAGCAGCTCAAGGGAGGGTCACCCTTCAGCGGGGTGAAGATCAAGAGCGAGGAGGTATCCGCGAGGAGGAGGGGGTGGAGGAGCATGGTCCAGAAGATCATGGGGAGCGGCAACATTGTGTCCGAGATCACCTTTGGCGTGACGCCCTTCTCGCGCCTCTCAGCTACCAAGCAGGGGCACATCAGCATGCTGCCTAGCAACATCTTGTGCGCCATGAGCTGGGTCCCACTGATTAGAAGCTACAGGGAGTATGTCGCCGTCTCTCTGCACGCGAGTGCCGATGGTCCGACGAGGAGCCACGCGCCGAACCAGAACGGGGCTTTCTGCAACGAGATCATTGCAATGTTCCCAAAGATTGTTAGCGATCCAGCCATGATAACAGCGCTGACAGCCCAGTGGTACCAGCAGAAGCTGACTATGAAGAAGTCCAAGAGCATGGGCATCAGCCAGTGGAAGAACCCAGACGCCATCGCAGATGCCTTCACCAATGTCGTTTACAGGCTCTGGCTGGCAAGCTGCGCAACCGCGGCCAAGATACCCACCGGGAGGACAACAGAGACCTACGATCAAGTCATGGAAAGGTCCGAGGTCATCAAGGCCATCTACCACAAGTCCACCACCGACAACTTGAACACAATGGGTACAGCGGCCGCGGAGGGGAGCAGCCCGGAAGAGGGCCTGTTCGCGCCCTTTAACACCAGGGAGGTGACGTTCCAGTTCAAGACATAGACATACAATAGAAATAGAATTTAGAAGGGGGGAGTGAGAGGGTGAGGAGGGGGTCTAAAAGGAGTTTGTTTACAAAAAACTTTCTAAGTTAGTTAGGGCTAGGGGCAGCGAAAAGCATCATAGAAAGTTATAGGGTTGTGGGAGAGACAGAGGGTTGTTGTTTTAGAGTAATGAAGGAGGAGAAAGGCAAATTTGTTTCGCTTCTCAAAGCTGCGCTGTGAGCGAGAGAGAACCGATAAACGCAGCACTGACCGAGTTGAAGACGTTGGAAAACGCACTCGAGCTACGTGTTGGGGGCGCTATACGGCTGTAAGTGAATATTTTTCTGCAGGAGGTACCGAAGGCTCGAAGTTGGGAGAACTTCTTGGGACACTTGGAGTAGTGGGGCGACAAAGGGGGTGGCGAGGAGGTAAGAGTGGCTGTCGGGGGGACGGAGGAGGGGGGTACGGGGTGTAGGAGGGCTCGTGAGGGTCACAAGAGGGGAAAGGGAACACATCGTTAGGCAACATTCTTGGCAGATCGGATTGGTCGGGATCGGCCCCCAAACAGACCCTCTGAAATGCCCATGACAATGACAAAAATCGATAATTTTTAAATTCGTCCGTACGAAAATTTAACGTCACAGCACCATTACTCACACCAATTAACACCGCCGCGCCGCAATATTTTCGCACGTCGACCATGTAACGCAGATTTTCAGCACCCCGTCGAGGTCATCATGGAGGGTGAGGTTGAAGCAGATGTTGGCCTCGTGGGTGATGTTGCTACGATCAAGGATGGTCCGCAGCTTCCCTCTAGCTCTGAGCGCGCCCATTCCGGTGTGTGCGGCCCTACGAGAAGTTCGCCAGCTGTTTCTCAAATGGCTGAAAAGGGGAGGAACGACATTGAGGCTCAGGGTGAAGGGGCGATTGAGGTCTCAGAGGAGTCAGAGGAGAAATACGAGGCTGAGGAAGGGTCCGAGGAGGTGATGGCCCCCGTCGACCATGATCGCACGACTTCCGGTCAAGAAGGAAAGCAGTTGGGGGAAGACCTGATGATGGCAGTTAAGGAAAGGGAGGATGGGAGGACAAAGGAAGAGGCCGTGGGAGAGTTTGTTGCAACGAACGATCTTCTGAAAGGTGCCGTTGAGAAGTACGCATTTGTTGAGGCGATGCTGGCTGCCATCATTGAGAACAAGCTGCACAGGATGAGGAAGGTGGAGGGGGAAGCCAAGGACCTGGAGAAGAAGGATGGGAAGGAGATCGGCGAAAGCCTAGCGTCGACATTGGCAACGACTACGCAGGTGCAATCCGCTATCGATGAGTGGATGCACCAGTTCCCTGCTCTGAAGGAGCTCGACGAAGAGTACGGCTGGTTCCGACCTCTGCTTGAGACGATTGGCTTCAAGCTGATGGAGGAAGTCCCTTGGGGTGTCAAGATGAGGGTGACAGTAGGAGCTTTCACAAGCATGACTGATTTGCTGACTGATGTGTATGTGACTTACACGTTTGGGAGTGATAGGAAATGGGGGTACTTCAAAGCTTCTTTGGCAAGTTTGGTAGTGTCAATTGGGGGCCAGATGCTTTTTGTTTGGTATCAAAACAGTAAGTTGGGGATGAAGAGGGTGGTGCGGGAATGGGTTCCAATCTTGCTTGGGTACAAGCCTGCAGTTGATGCCTACAGGGTAGCAACTGGAGCAAAGCAAGAGGCTGGGGTTGCAGTTGACCCAATGTTTGAGATGACAATGATGAAATGTGTTGAGATGTTTTCTGAGGCAATCCCTGGAGTCATCATCCAACTTATGGCTATAGCAACAAGTGACAAAGATGTTGGAACTTCAGCATGGCTTTCAGTTGCAGTGTCAGCAATTACAACAGGCTTTGCCTCAGCAACAATAAGTTATGACTGGGACACAGACCCTGCTAGGAGAGAACAGACACCAGA
Organism: Triparma columacea; assembly: GCA_030267965.1. Taxonomy (NCBI): domain Eukaryota; class Bolidophyceae; order Parmales; family Triparmaceae; genus Triparma; species Triparma columacea. Next base: position 29,699 of record BRYA01000695.1, read on the forward strand.
CTTCTATGGGTATATACCAGCAAAAGCAAGCAAGAGAACAGTTGTATTCGTGTCCATGCTGCTGTACACTGCAGGGATGCTTCTAATAAGATGTACAACAATAGTTCTTCTTGGGTTGATGGGAGGTAGGTGGGTCTTTCTCTACATTGGAGCCGACCTTGGTTTGTACTTGTTGGTTAAGACTTTGAGGGGAGACTTCTGGTATTGGTTGCCATGGGTGGGTAGGATGGAGATTTTGAGTAGTATTTTAATGAGAGTGACATGCAAGATAATTGTAGACTTCACTTCAATGGCACACTTTAGACATCCTCAGGAAGTAGGCGGAGCCTATTGGTTGTTTGGACTTGTATTGACAATGGTAAGTCTACCAGTGTCAATATATATATATCTATTTTCTCCTCATGTAGATGGCAACCCAATTGATATTGCATCATTTATAGTGAAGTATATCATACCAATAACTGCCATATGCCTTGGTGTTTTCTTTTTTAATATTGAGAGGAAGTACTTGCACACCTTCTGGAGTACACAAAGGGGAAAGGACAAGTCAATGGCATATTTCCTCGAAGGAGAAAGTGATGTAATAAAGTTTGAGGTCTTTAAAAGGTCAAAACATCACTGGGTCTCAATTGAAGGAGAAATTAAGAAATGGGTTGAGTTAAACTGGGCTAAATGGGAAGAGGAGCAGCCAGAGTGGTTTACTGATGTGAGGAAGGCTATGGTGCCAGTAGACTTCATTCCATCAGATGGAGATGCTAGAAGAAATGAGAGTGTAAGAAGAGCTAGTATTGATGCTGAAGCTGAGAGTGGTCTAGCAGGTGCTTTGAGAGCAAGCATTAGGAGAGCAAGTGTTGGAGGTACTGTTGAGACCGGGCTTGTCATTCCCGAAAATGACAACACAAGTGTGCTTGACGGTGACATGAGCACACGAGAGGGGGAATCCAATGAAAAGGTTGGAACAAGAATTGGGGAGCAGTTGATGCAAACAGTGAAGAAGAGGAAACGTGGGCATAACGGGGAAATTAAGGTAAAGGTCGTAAAGGATTTTATCACAAGCAACCAAGCACTGGGGGAGCTAATAGAGCAGAACAATTTTGTCGGAACCATGTTGTGCGCTGTGGTGAGGAACAAACTGAAAAGGGACGCTTCTAAGGAGGGCTTGAATGAGAATGAGGAGGAAGCCAAGGGGTGGAAGATCGGGAATGAGCTGACAAAGACCATGTCAGTAACAACGTCTGCTGAGGAAGCAATAAGAGTCTGGGCAGGGGAGCACTCTGAGGTACAAGAAGTCATGAGAGAGCATGGCTGGCTAAGACCAATGCTCGAGGCTGTTGTTAAGGAATTATTCCTCAAGACAAACTTTGGCTTGAAAGCACGGGTTATGGCAGGTGCAGTGCTGAGCATGACTGATTTGGTGACTGATGTGTATGTGACGTACATGTTTAGGAGAGGTAAGAAGTATGGGTACTTTAAGGCATCTTTGGCAAGTTTAGTAGCGTCAATTGGGCTTCAGATGCTTATTATTTGGTTTCAGAACAAGAAGTTGGGGATGAAGAGGGTGGTGTGGGAGTTGATTCCAATCTTGTTTGGGTACAAGCCTGCTGTTGATGCTTACAGGGTAGCAACTGGAGCAAAGCAGGAGGTTGGGGCTATAGTGGACCCAATTTCTGAGATGACATGGATGAAAGTGGTTGAGATGTTTTCTGAGGCAATCCCTGGAGTGATCATCCAACTTATGGCTATAGTAACCAGTAAAAAAGATAAAGGAACTTCAGCATGGCTTTCAGTTGCAGTGTCAGCAATTACAACAGGCTTTGCTTCTGCAACAATTAGTTATGACTGGGACACAGACCCTGCTAAGAGAGAAGGGGCACCAGACTTTTATGGATATATACCAGCAAAAGCAAGCAAGAGAACAGTAGTGTTTGTGTCCATGATGCTGTTCACTGCAGGAATGCTTCTAATAAGATGTACAACAATAGTTCTTCTTGGGTTAATTGGAGGTAGTTGGGCCTTTCTCTACATTGGAGCTGACCTTGGTTTGTATTTATTGGTTAAGATATTGAGGGGAGACTTTTGGTATTGGATGCCATCAGGGGGTATTACAGAGTTTTTCAATAGTACTTTTGGCCGAGTGGTGTCAAAGATCATTGTAGACTTCACTTCAATGGTGCAATTTAGACATCCTAATGAAGTTGGGGGAAGCTATTGGTTGTTTGGTTTTTTATTGACAATGGGAAGCCTCCCAGTGTCAGTAAATATAGCTTCACCTTATGTAGACAAAGAAGCAATTGATATTGCATCGTCAATTGTGAAGAATTTCATACCTATAACTATCCTGTGTTTTGCTGTCTTCTTTTGGAATATTGAGAGGAAGTACTGGCACACTTTTTGGAGCACACAGACATCAAAAGACTTTTCAATGGCCTTTTTCCTTGAAGGAAAAAGTGATGCAATAAAGTTTGCAGTGTTAACCAAATCTAGGAAACATTGGGTCTCAATTGAAGGAGAAGTTAAGAAATGGGTTGAGTCAAATTGGGCAAAATGGGAAGTGGAGAAACCAGAGTGGTTTACTGATGTAAAGAAAGCTTTGGTACCTGTAGAGTTTATTCCAGCAGATGGAGATGCTAGAAGAATAGAGAGTGTAAGGAGAGCAAGTGTTGATGCTGAAGCGGAGGGTGGTCTAGCAGGTGCTGTAAGAGCAAGTATAAGGAGAGCAAGTGTTGGAGGCGCTGATGGTGGAGATATTATAGGGGTAGGAGGTGGGAAGGCTAAAGAAAGCAGTGTTGGTGCCGATAGAAGATGAGGATGGAGAGTGACTAATAGGGCAGCAACATTTGTAGGAGAAATCAACTTGATTTGGTTTAGTTGTGATCATTTTGAAAGTGTTTTAGGTGTATATTGAGTACTGTTGGAGCTTTAAAGTGGATTGTGAGTATTGTGGAGGTGTTAGTAAATGTATTGTGGGAAGGTTATTGTGATTTGTGATTATTGTGGGAGTGTAGAAGATTTATTATGAGAGTGTTAAAGTGGTTTATGAGTATTGAGATAGTATAGTAAATGTGGATGGAGTTTTGAAGAATTGTTGAAGTGTTGAAGTGTTGAAGTGGTTTGTGAGTATAATGGAAGTTTATTAGATGTGTTTGTGAGTATTGTGGATGTGTATTAGATGTATTGTGGGAAGGTTATAGTGATTTGTGAGTATTGTGGAAGTGTAGTAGATATGTATTATGTTTTGGAGAAATATGGAATGATTATAGTGGTTTGAGAGAATAAAGAAAGTGTAGTAGATGTTATGAGGATAAATAGAAAAAGGGTGAGTGTGGTTATGGAGAGGAGAGAAGAGAGAAGAGATGAGGGGAAAGTGTAGTGGAGAGAAGAGTATAAAGTTTAGTGATGTAAAAGTGTGTAGGTAAATGTTAATAAGTTTTAAAAAATTGAGGAAGTGTTATAGTATTTTGTAAGTATGATGGGAAGTGTAGAGAATGTGTATGGTGATGAATAAAAGGAATGAGAGTGTGGTGGGTGGAAGGAGTAAGAGAAATTAAGGAGTGAGGGTAGAAGAGAGGAGGATATAAGGTAAAATGATGTGTGTAAATGTAGTAGATGTGTATAAAAAAGTATTGAAGGAGGGTGAGTGTAGTTGTGGAGAGGAGTGGGATGAGTTAAAGAAGTGGGAGTAAAAGAGAGGAGGGTGTAAAAAGAAATGGTGTTAGTAAAGGTAAGGTGTGTGTAAGAGTAAAGTGTAAGAGTAAAGTGTGTGAAGTGTGTGAAGTGTGTAATGAGTGTAAAGGGTGTGAAGGGTGTGAAGGGTGTGAAGGGTGTAAAGGGTGTAAAGGGTGTAAAGGGTGTAAAGGGTGTAAAGGGTGTAAAGGGT
>BRYA01000697.1:0-17493 GCA_030267965.1 Triparma columacea
TGCCTCGTCCTTATCCTGCACCCACTCCTTCGCTGCCTTCTTCAGCTGGTCGTTGCTTGTGAACTTGAACCCGTTTCGGGACTCTGAGGGGGGAGGAGGGGGTGGTTGAATCTTTGCCTTCCTCTCCTCTTTTTCCCTCTCTTTTCTCGCTTTCCTTTCTTCCTCCTCTTTTTTCAACCTCTCCTTCTCCAACCTCTCCTTCTCCAATCTCTCCTTCTTCAACCTCTCCTTCTCCAAACTCTCCTTCTCCAAACTCTCCTTCTCCAACCTCTCCTTCTCCAACCTCTCCTTCTCCAACCTCTCCTTCTCCAACCTCTCCTTCTCCAACCTCTCCTTCTCTGCCGCAGCTTCCACCTTCGTCGCGTTTTCAGCTGCCTCCCTCTCGTACTTGGCCTTAACTTCCTCCATCTCCTTTTCCCTCCTCGCGTTGGAAGCCCTCCTCCTCTCCTCTTCCCTTTTCTGCATCGCGGCCTTCTCCTCTGCGGCCTTGGCCTCGGCCTGTGCGACCTTCTCGGCTGCCTCCTTCTCGTACTTCGCCCTCAGCTCTTCCATTTCCTTCTCCCTTTTTGCGTTCGATTCTTTCCTCTTCTCCTGCTCCCTCTTCAAGCTCTCTTCTCTTTCATCCAACTCCCTCGCCTTTCTCTCCAAGGTTCCACTTCTCTGCCTCTCCAAGACGACGCTCCCATACTTCTTCGTGACCTGCTTAATTTCCTCGAAGGAAGGCCTCTCCTCGTTCTTCTGCTCCCAGCACCTCTCCATCAGTCTCACAATCTCCTCGTCCGCCCCCTCGGGCTTTGGAGACGGTCGTTCACCCTGCACGACAGGGAGCGCGACTTCGTCGTTCGCGTACTCCTCGAAGGGCACCAGCCCCGTCAGTGTCTCCCATATCACGATTCCGTAGCTGTAGACGTCACTCCTTTCGTTGAAAGGAGGCTTCTTGCTCTTCTTGCTCCCAAACTGCTCAGGGGCCTTCCACCTCGTGGTCCCAAGCCCTCCCCCCCTCGAACTGTTTGCCGAGGCGTTGGAGAAGAGGTTCGAGGTGTCCTTCTTCGCAAGGCCAAAGTCCGAAACCTGCGATGACACGACAGGGTTAGGTCAAAGTTGTCGGACTATGTTTGCACCGCGGAATCCCCATTGCGCCAACCTCACCTTGCCCCTCCAACTCGCCGTGATGAGAACGTTCAAGCTCTTCAGGTCTCTGTGCATCACCGGGGTGGGCTTGAGACCGTACAAATAAGCCATCCCCAGAGCGACGTCATTCAGGATAGAACACCTCACTTCCATAGTGATGGTTCTCCCCTCCTTATCGAGGAGTCCCCTGAGATCTCCCCTCTCAATCAGTTCCATGACGAGAGCAAGCTCATCTCCAATTGACGTGCAAGCTCCGAGCACGGCCACAATACAGGGATGCCTGAGTTTATACATGATACCAAGCTCGCTCGTGAAGTCGCTTCGGATGACAGATCTCTCCATCTCGGGCAGCCCCTTGAGGTCGAACTTCTTGATCGCGACCTTCTCCCCGGCGTACTGTCCCTTCCAGACCTTGCCGAATCCCCCTTCCTTGAAGTGTTTGCTCTCCAGGTACTTTATATCTCCCTCCGAAATCTCGGCCTCTTTCAAGACAGTGACAGCAGCGAACTCCTCGTTTTCCTTGAACCCCTTCTTTGCCGCCATCTTCTCCTGCCGCTTCTCCACTCTATGGAGTGTAGCGGCGTTCTCCCCGATAGCGTTTGCGTTGCCAGTGACAATTGAATTTGTGTCTGCTGCAATTGAGTGTGTGTCTGCTGTAAGCGCCAGGTTGAGGGTGCGAACGTTGTCCCTGATCTTCTGCAGCAGATTTTCGAACTTTCCATCGTACTTCTTCCCGTTCCACATCTTCCCAGCCCACGATTTCTTGTTATACCGACGAGTCGCAGTCTCCACCTTGTCGAGAAGTTCACTCAAATCAACAAGATTTGTTCTTATTTCAGTTGTCAGGCTAATTTTTCGCTGAACCAACGAATAAACTATCCCGCTCACGTTGTTGCAACACTTTGATATCTCTGCCATGTTATCATCGGCGTCTTTCTTCTTCTCAGCAACTTCCATAATCAACTCTATTGTCTGGGGGTGGGGGGGTGGGGATTTGAGAAAGATGGTCGGTAAGAAGAAGAGAACGCACTTAAGCGATAGTGTCGCCTTTTCAAATCTCATCGTGGCGCTGAGGAGTAAAACGTCCCCGTCCTGTTCATTCCATGAGATATTTACTGATCCCTATTCCTTCCGAGATCCAAAGCCTTTCGGAGCTCACCTTAGTAATGCTGCCTATCAAGGGCACAGACTCTCCTCCGCTTAGGATTGCTTGCCCGACTAGCGCGGCACCGGCTTTCACGTCCTCCATTGTGACCGGTAGTTAGGGTTAAGCGGTTTGGGCAGTGCAGGATTTCCTAACCCAACATCCAACATCCGCATCTTCCGCTCTCGAAAGAAACAAGGCAAGATTTCGCACCCAGGATATTGATATTGAAATTTTGAATCCATCTAGACCCTATTTAACAATTGAAGCGTCATTATCCCTTGTCCATATATTTACCTCTCCTGATACCCTATTATAATTTTAATTTAGGGTCATAACCCACAAATTTCCACACCCCCCTCCCGCTTTGCTGCCTTAATATGACCAAAAAGCTGCCACCCAAGGAGATTCCGACGTCACTGACAAATCTTCAGGTATATCGACCCTTTTAAATTCTCAGATATTAAAGTATTTCTCGTCTAACACACCCCTAACCTCCCATAGGTGACCCTCCTCGATCTACTTCGTCGTATCCGTTCCAAGGGTGATGTATACTCCTTCTTCTCCTCTCCCGTGAACCCCGCCGACGATGATTGTCCTGATTACCATACCATTATCTCGGAAGTTGACTGCATGGACCTCGGTACCATTGAGAAAATGATCAGGGAAGGCAACGTTAAGGGGGGGGACGATTTGGTCAGGCTTATTACCAAGGTGGTTACCAACGCGCTCACTTATAACAATGCGAGTGACCACGTGGTGCACCAGGAGGCTCTTGTGCTGAGGAAGGTTCTCGGGGAGGTGAGTTTTTTGGCCGGTTCATGGGAGGAAAACCCTATCATGATTGGGTTACATTCTTTGGGTCATCATTGCGTTACAGCATTGCGTTACATCATTGGGTTACATCTTCATCTTGGGTATACATTAGTTCCATCTTGTGAATGTAATTCTGTCATCTAACACGCACGTAACGACGCCATGTTGAACGCAGGAGTACGGAAAGGCGAAGAAGAAGCTCGAAAAGGTGGAGGGCAAGAGGGTAAACTACAGTGAGAGTGATAGGAAATTCTGGCGCGACCAGCACGAAAGGGTCGAGGACGCCCCGATGGACGAAATAAAGAAGAGGAACCTGCTCGTCGCCGCCATGACTGGGATTACGGCGGAGAACAATGCCGAGGGGAATGAAGGAGGAGGGAAGAAGAAGAACAAGTCCAACGGCAAGAGGGTTAGCATGACCAGCATGAACGCCGGGTCTCAGGCCCTCAGCAGCACTAGTAGCAAGAAGGTGAGCACCGCACCAGTACCTCTGTTTGCTGATTTCTCCCCGACGATTGCTAACCCTGCTCATCTCGTCGCAGAATGGGCAGAATGGGAAGTCTTCTTCTAACGCCTCCCTAGGGCCTCCTAAGTTCGTCTACAAGTTCACGGAGAGGGACGCTGAGATACCGGGGGCCGCGATACCACACTGCGATAGAAACTTGAAGGGGAGCACGATGAACTACGAGGACGAGAGACAGACCTGGCTGAAGGAGGTTGATAACATGGTCACGGTATGCAACGAGGCTGCCCGTCGCCGAACCCTCTCGACTTCGGGGGGGCGCGCTACGCGGTACGATAAACCCCTAAGCGAGGACTACATACGCGAAAGGTTGGAGCTCGACGATCCCCTGAAGGGGTTTGTCGTCAGAGATAAGTCCTCTGGGGAGATGCAGGGGTTCATTGTGGTCACCAACTTCACGACGTGGAGGAGTAGGTGAGAGAATGTGAAGATAAGAGGATTTCTGAAGCCTAGACTCTCAAAAATGCAATCCTAACCCCTCCCCCACGCCGCGCGCACTCTCGTCTTAGCTTTGTATGGGATTCCCTGCTGCCTCAGGCTGGGATAACTCAGGCTGATAGATCTTTGCATGCGTGCGACGACGGCTTACTCTCTGCCGAGCTCACCTCGGTGGAGAGCGGGGGGGACAAGGAGAGGGGGGGGATCGTGTTCAAGAGGGTTGCCGAGATTGGGCTCCTCGGGGGGCTGGGGTGCGGAGGGAAGCTCGTGAGGTCGGCGATTAAGCACCTGGAGGAGGAGGTGAGGGAGTGGGAAGTGAAGAGCTTTGATGGCGAGTGGCGAGCGGCGAGTGGCGAGTGGCGAGCGGCGAGAAGGGGGGGTTCAGCAAGGTTTGAAGGCGCGCGTGCTGACCTCCCATTTCCCCTGCCTCCCCTCCCCCAGGATGAGTACGATTACCTCGTTCTCCAGGCCACGAAGATGGCCATCCCGTTCTACGAGCGTTGCGGTTTCATCCGCGTCGGTGCCGTTGCAAAATTTAATGACAACGAGGACATGCCATTCGTAAGCTACAGGCACTGGTCAGACCTCGTGAAGGGCAACGCGGTCGAGGCGAGGTGAGATAACGCTGGGAGGCAAACGAATCATCCCCTTCCCCGCCGCCATAATTCTCGCGCAATTTTTGCTTGCCCCTTGTTATTAGTTTTTCTCATTGCTCCGATCATCCCCCACCGTTCACTCATCACAGCTATATGATGGCCATGAGGCTGGGGAACACGAGAAGGGAGTACGAGAAGCGGGTCCGCAGCAAGAAGAACTCCATATCCGGCACTACGTCGGTGAAGCTCACCCCACGGACAGAGAAGAAGCGGCAGCAAACCCTCAAGCACACTGAGAAGGTGAAGTTCGTTTCGATCTCTGTCTCACTCCTTGAGCAGGCCCTACAGACGAACGTCAAGCTCGATGGGGGGGGTAGCGCATTTAAAGAGACCCTAGATCACGCGAGGGACGCAGCAAGGGACGCGTCGGAACCCATTCTCAAGAAGGCGATCGAAAAGGCCCTTGCTCTTTTCAAGGATAACAAGGACGGGAAGAATTCAAAAGAGCTCATAGAGGACATGCTTGAGGGGGGCGTAGGGAGCAGGCTGCCGATTAGGAAGGAAATCAACGTATTTGTGAAGCAGGGGGGTGAGATGTTGCAAGAGAAAAAGGGGGGCAGCGGTGGAAAGGGAAAGGGAAATGGAAAGGGAAATGGAAATGGAAATGGAAAGGGAAAGGGAAAGGGAAAGGGAGAGAAACTCAACGGTGGCAACGACGCGCATGATTCCTTTGACTCCTCGGACCCCGATGACGTCCTCGGGATTCTGGTGCCTAAACCCAACCAGCCAAAGTTTATCCTCAAGGCGAAGGCTCTCCATGCGTACTTACCCCCGAGCACGTGGGTCTTTGGTGAGCCTGCGACCTCAACGTTGAAAGTGCCAGGTGAGACAAAGCAACGCGAGGACCTAACCCTAACGAACGTAACGCGGACATTTATGTGAACGAAGCGATGACTTCGTCACAATCATTCAATATTCTTACGAGTCCTGTCGCTCATCTCTCCCCCGCTCCTCCCCGCGTAGCGTTGAGACACATTAAAGAGCACCCTAGCGTGACCTGGCAGCACGGTCCCTTCAAGAGAGATGTCGGGGTAAAGATCGTCGTTTCGGGGGAAGAACTGAGGGGGTACGAGCCGGAGATCGGTTCGCCTTCGAAGTCGAAAAAGAAGAAAAAGGGGGGGGGAGAAAAGAAGGATACTGCTGCGGCTGTTGATGGGTTGAAGTTCGAGACTTTTGAGATCATGGCAGAGATGAAAGAGGGAAAGGTCAAAGGGAAAGTCAAGGCCAAGGGAAATGCCAAGGCCAAGGGGGCTGTCAAGAAAGGGGGCGTCGACAAGGTGAACAAGACTAAGAGAGTCATGCCCGTTGCGCGTGTCACGACCCCCGTTGACAACACGGCCCCTTCGAGGGCAGCGCGGTACGCAATTTTCGCCCTGAAGATGGCTATGGAGACCGAGGACGCTGAGGGGAGGCGGGGGGTAAGTCTTCACGCTCCTCACGTGATAAAGTTTAGGTGGCAGCCCCCCCTAAACTGGACTGAGGGAAAGGTGGAGCGCAAGGCCAAGGAAAAGGAGCTTCCGGAAGGCGGGAAGCTCGGGAGCAGCTACGTTGTAAAGTTCGTCGACGGGGAGCGGATGGCGTGCGTCCTTGACGGAAGCATCGAGAATAGGGGGGTCGGGAGGGCATGGTGCACGTTTGCAGACTGGGCGAGCTTCATGTCTCTACCGCTGCAAATTCTCGAGTCGTTTTTAATTGGACAAAAGGTCAGGTACACGAGGTAAGTTGCGGATGGATAGGTTTGTCTTTGGGGGCTGGTTGACGTCGATCCACTAATCCCCTGCTCGTCGTTGCAGCTTCCTTGGTGCCTCGAGAACAGGGATTATCATCGGCAGGAGGGGGGCAGGGCTGGCCGAGCATGTTGAGTGGAAAGTTAGAATTGACCTGGGCGAGGATTCGGTGATAGAGGGCGGGTTGGAGACTTACTGGACGACGCAGACCGTAAGGGAATACGTGGTCATCGGGAAAGAGGCGGTGCATAGAACAAAAAAGCTCGTCGATGAAATTGAAGTCGAGGTCAGCTCTGAAGAGCTGCAGCTCTTGGGTTGGGGCGGGAGGGCGACGAAGGGGGGCAAGAAAATCGTGCCGAAAGTTGCCGGTCTAGGCGAGGTAAAAAGAGACCCTGTCGTTGAGATCCTCCTTGCGGAGGATGGCAGGGGTACGAGGAACAAGGGAGCGAGGCGAAAGGAGCTTTGGGGGGACCTTTTCGAAGACAACGGACCCAATAAGGTAGAGGACGTTCTGACTAGCACTTACCTTTACGGGAGAGTTGAGGGCGGTAATAAGGGGGGCAAAAGATTGTTCGTAGAGGAGGAAGAAGGGGGGGGCAGGAAGAAGAAAAATGGAGGAGGGGGAGGACGTACCACAACGACGACGACGACGACGACGACGACAACGGCGGCGGCGGCGGCCGCCAAGCTCAAGCCCAAGCCGACCATTCTTTACCTAGACGACATTGAGTCTTCAGTCGAGTCCTCGTCGGTTGAAGACGACGATGACTCTGACTTTGACGACGGGGTTCGCGAAAAGAGGAAGTGGGCCTGGGAGGACAATAGCGGCAGCGACGAGGAGTTCATGCCGAAGAAAAGTAAGAGAAAGAAAGCCTGGGAGGAAGAGGAGGAGGAGGAAGAAGGAGAGGAGGAGGAGAAGGAGAGGATGGAGATTGAGGAGGAGGACACCGTTGAGGACCACAAGGTCAGCAATAAGAAGGGGAATGGGAATAAGTCAAAGCCGCAACGTTTCTCGCCTAGATCAACCCCAACAAAGAAGGGAAAGAAATCTCCAAAAAAGGAAACGCCTAAGAAGGAGGAGAAGGAGAAAATTAAGAAGAACGAAACGCCAAGGTCTTCAAGAAGAGCAAAGGCAGAAACTTCTCCCAGGGCAGCAGCTCCGAAGCCGTCCACTCCTAGGACTCTAACCCCACGGAAGAAGGAGAATCAGAGCGAGAGCGAGAATAAGAATAAGAATAAGAACGAGACCAAGACCAAGACCAAGATGAACATGTTCCTGTCTCAGCCGACCCAGTACAAAGGCGTTTTCAAGGTTGGGTCGAAGTTCATCGCCAAGGCGAAGTTTGGGGGGAAGATGCTCGAGTTTGGCACATTCGACAAGGCGAAGCAAGCTGCTGAGGCTTTCGACAAGGGAGTCAAGGGGAAAAAGGGGTTCGGGGCCAAGGATTTGAACTTCTCGAAAGCTAAGTAAAGGAAATATACAGGAAGCAAAAATGGAGGTATTGATGTTGCGTACGCGGTGTTTTATTTGTTGTTGTGTTGTGGTGTTGATGGTGAGGTTTTTGAAGACAGCCTGCCTATATGGAGGTAAATCTGTTGGAGTTCAGGTTGCCATTGCTTTTGAGTATCGATTACCCGCTCCACTTCCGAGCGCCGTCCGCAAAATTTGAGAGCATTTGTGACATTAGATGGTGCTTATCGAGGATGATGAGCATGGGGGAAGTCCTGAAGATCGCCATGCTTGGCAGGAACTGATGGGGAAGGAAATTCAGCTAAAGATAACGTCGAAGGCCGTGAGTAGGGAGACTGTGGAGAAGATGAAGCAGGCTGAAGTGGGGGATCTCGTCACAGTCCACCTGAAATGCCATAGGGGGAGATTGGCTGAGGGAGGCGGAGAGGCAGAAGTGATGGGGGGTTTGGTATATGAGGAACGAGAAGCTGTGCACACGGTAGGAGACGGGGAGGTGTGTATGGGCTTAGAGCTTGGACTTAGGTTTGTTCTAGAGGGGGAGACGGGCTTGGTGTACTGCGGAAACAGGTTTGCCTATGGCAAGGACGGCCTCGCAGACAAGGGGGTGGGGGAGGGGTGGGACTTGATGTACGAGATCAAGATTATTGGTATTATCAGAAGGGAAGGAATGAGTTCCGACGTCAAGGGGGTCGTAGTGGAGAGGAAGAAGGAACTAGGGAATGAGGAGTTCAAGAGGGGCGAATACAAGAAGGCGCTGAAGCTTTATGGGATGGGGGCGCAATTGGCCGTGGAGAGCTTGAACGACTTGAGAGATGAGGAGGGCGAGCAGGAGGGCGGAGGGGGGGGGGGAGAGAAGGTGGACGAGAGTGTTGAGAGGTTCGTCAAGCTCACAGTGGCTCTCACAAACAACATCGCCAAGGTGCACTACAAGCTGAAGGACTACGAAAAGGCTAAGGAGGCGTGCATAGAATCGCTGCAGCTCGATAACGGGAACATAAACACCATCGTCATCGCCAGCAACGTCTGCATTGCCAGAGGGGAGTACCAAGAGGCTGAGCAGGTCTTGGAAGAAGGGGAGAAGGCCGCCAGGGCAACGGGGGGAGAGGGGGGGGAGGGGGGGGTTGCGGAAATTCAAAGGGCGAAGTCGAGATTGGCCAAGAAGAAGGCGGAGTATAGGAGGAAGGAGAAGGATATGGCGAGGCGGATGGGGGGGGGGATAAAAAGGGTGGGGGGGGACAAGAGGAAGAAGACAGAGGGGAGAGAGGACGGAGGGAAGGTGGCAGGAGGGGAGGAGGAGGTGGAAGGGGGTTGGAGGATAGCCTGGAAAGCCGCACTGAGCGTTATTGTTGTTCTAGCAGCAATCGGAGTGGTCTACTGGAAGCAAAACAAAAACAATAATGTTCTGTCATAAAGGAGCACACTTAATTATTCTAGAACCTCGATCTTGGGCTTCTTCTTCGGAGAGGAAGAGGAGGGGGGATTTGCAGCGAGCGAGGGGGGTGCACGTGAACTCAACTTCTTTGAAATGAAAGACTCAGTGGAGGGGTGAAGAGAAGTAGAGGAGGAAGGGGGACTCGACGGCGGCTCAGACTTCTTTTCACCCAAACCAAGCTTATCATACAAGGAATCATCGAACTCCCCAACTGCAACATTCAGCTCGATCATCGTTGGGTCAGAGGAAGAGGGGTTCTTAACACCCCTCTCCATCTCCACCCCCTCCTCCCTGCCCTCCTCCCCGCCCTCCTCGCTCCCTCCGTCGCCTTCACCCCCTTCTACTCCAATTCGAACAATTGTCGCGTCCATTTGCCGAGAAGCGGCACCAAGAGCGCTAAGTTCAGCATTCGCAGAGGCCATAGCGGGCAGGAATACATCGAGGCGGCTCAAAAGATCTCCTTTAGATGGATTCAGGAGGCTGGAAAGAGAAGCTGGGGGAGCAGAGAGCCCAGGCATATTCTTGGGCGAAAGAGAGTCGGAGTCGACTGTACGCTTCTTTGGTTTCGGGAAACTTGGCTCTTGAGCTTCGCCGTCGCCGTCCATGACTCTTCTTATTCACTTGGTTGAGACGCAGAAAAGGATGTGAAAATCGACTTCGGAGGCAGATTATTATGCAAATCGACTTCGAGGCAGAAAGGATTAGTATAAGCCACCAACAGAGAGTTTTAATAAACCCTTGCCTGTGATTTTTCTGATGCGATTTTTGGCAACATTCCAAAAGTCTTCTAAATTCTTTAATATAACCAGAATATCTTTATTTTTGTATAAAAAATTCTCAATTGGTTCTAAAATGTACAACAATCCATATAGCAAAATATTTTACACCTAAGACATTTCAAACATTTATTTAGGAACTATAAACATACGATAATATTCAAAATACAATATGATAATGATAATTGCATATATCGAGTTACTTTTGAGACATTACTAAAAATTATATTCCTGAGATATTAAAACAAATTTCATATTATCATATATACTACATTAGTTTATTATATTGATTGTTGATAACAATTTATATTTCGTAGGTATAAAATAGACAATTCAATTTTTCCGATTTTCGATTTGCAAGTGCACATCCTTAACCACAAAATTAATCTAGTGTACGACTACCTAACACCAAATTAAGAGCACCTCAGCTCTTCTCGACATCGAACTCGACGCAAAACCTTCCTCGTTGAAGCGAAACTTCCCCTAGGCCTCCCCCAACACTCCCCCCTCGCCGCAACTGCTCTTACTGGTTTTGGTAATCTCCTTCATTAGGACCTCTCGCACCCCGTAACTCACCTTTTGCATTCATCTACGACTCCCACCAGAACCTCATTGCATATTTGACTCCCCCGCTGTCCAACAACCACAACATTGTCCATCCTGCCCTGAGCCCTCCTGCTCAAGGCTCAAACCTAAGCTTGCGGACAGCATATTCGTCAAGGTAAGTGAGGCTGGGGGGGGAGAAGGGGTAAACGACGAGAAAGTGATGCTTCGAGACCTTCAGAAACCTTTTCATTGTGGAGATCAATGATGGAAGAACACAGCAGATGGCAAATCTGTTGGGGCACAAGGGGGCCTTGTTGGCAATTTCTTGGAACTGGTCGCAAATAGCATATGAAGCTCGACTTACCTTTCACTAAGCTCACCGCACCCAGTTATTTGCCCTTGCGCACGTTAGATACCAGGAAAGCCAATTTGGGTGTAAAAATGAGCACTAAAGCGAGCCCCAAGCCGGAAGACGAGCGCGTTGTTGCCGCAACCGACGTCAGGAGAGGCACTACTGACCAAGCACAATTTTTCGACGTCAAGAGTGAAGTAAACGAGGGGATTGTTGGGGCTCCTGACGATATTGTTGAGTTGATCAATGACAATGATATGGAGAAGGGACGCGTTACTCGCGTCTACGCTCCTCCAGACGAGCTTGATGACGCCGACAATCTGGTGGACGAGGAAGTCGAGGAGATCCAACTGTCCCCAGTCAGTGTCGGTGGCACCGAACCAACTGATGAGGAGATTGACCAAGCCGCGCTGGAGGCTCTCGCCAAAATCATTAGGAATGAGCCACAGGATTACACCGAGGAGGAGGAAGCAGTGGTGAGGGACGGCAAGGATTTCTATAGGAAGTGCATGGCAAGCAAGAAGTTCAAGAATATGAAGAGTCCAGATCCCAGGGTGAAGATGAAGTTTGTCCATCTTGAGGGGGAATCTCAAGGCATTGGGATATGTGAGGCTGTTGTCAATGCTTCACTTGCAGAATGTGTGGCATACGAGTTCATTAAGGATTCAAGGCAGAGGCAGGCCAAACTTGGGAAGAAGTACAAGGCAATCGGAACAAAGAAATTGAATGGCCACTCACAGCTTTATTTAAACAGGAGGAGTCTTGGGGTACGAGGGCTTTCTGATAGGGAGTGGAGAAGCTTTATTTGCTGGCAAAAGGAGGAAGGAGACAAGGTCTGTTGGACCGTGTACAAGGACACCAACTTGCTTGATGAAGAATTTCCATTGAGCTCTGGAACTGTTCTTGCATCAGCAACAACTACCTTGATGTTTGAAGAACTCACAACCACCGGTGGTGTTCCCCAGACTAAAGTCACATTTGCTTCTAAGGTGGACATCAAGGGCTCTGTGCCTAGTTTTATCATGAACCGCTTGTCAACCGGGTATGCAAACAACATGATTGAATTGCGGAAGAAGTTTCACCAGAGTGATGACAAGATTGACAGGGCTGCGCTGGAATACCTTGCAAATATGATCAAGAATGAGCCTCAAGATTATACAAAGGAGGAGGAGGAGGCCGTTAGTAAGGGAAATGCCTTCTATGAGAAGTGCAAGGTGGATAAGAACTTTAATGAACTGAAGAGTCCTGATGAGAGGGTCAAAATGAAGCTAGTGCATGTTGATGGAGCAAGCACTATGACTGGTTTTGCCACTACTGTAGTTGATGCTAGTGTTGAGGAGTGTGCTGCACACGAGTACAATCTAGGCTCAAGAGCATTCCGTAAAACTACAAAGGAACGATGGATCACTGAGTACCACATCAAAAACTCCAATGACCACACCTTCTATTTCATCACAACAAGGGAACTTGGCATCCCTGGGCTTGCTCCTCGTGATCAGAGGAATAAAGTTACCTGGTTCAAGCAACAGGATGGCAAAGTCATCATTGATGTGGCAGACACAGAGGGGCTCCAGGTGGACTTTCCAGTGAAGGCTGGGAATGTTTTAGTGAAGGCACACACAGTATGGGTGTTTGAGCCAATGGACTCTATTGGGGGTGTGCCACAAACATCAGTAACTTTTATATCAAAAGTAGACCTTGGTGGTGTATTCTTCTCTTCCGTCATGAACAGGCTTACACCAAGGCTTCTTGCAAAAGCCTCAGACTTGAGGAAGAAGTTTGACAGAAGCAGAGAAATTGCTGCCTTCAACAGACAGCAGATCATTGCAAAGCTTGAGGATATCGCAATTGAGGGAGCACCAGGGATTGAAAGTCATTTTGACGAGATTGATGGAGCTCAAGAGATCAGTAGTGGGTTGACTGGGCAGACATTGATAAAGGCAGAGAAGGGAATGGGGTGGGGAAGGACTTCAATAACTGTGAGAGCATCCCACAAGGAAGTTGCAGCATTCTTCTGGGACCTTAAAAGTGAAGATGAATCCCAGCTTGTGATTCACAGAGTTAGCAACCAGATACTTGTACTCACAGTTGAGCACAAAGGGCAATTCACAGCTCTAAGGTTCTCAGAGGCTGGCCAGAAGAAGACAGACGTTGAAATGATGACTAGACAGGAGGGGTTAGGAAAAACTGTTAGCAAACAGAGTGTAGTTAAGCAGTTGGGCATGGCAACTGATTCTGCTTACTACTTTGATAATCTGCTGAAGATCACAGCAGTTGGGGAACAGGATGGGAAGAGGTTTGGAGAGCAGCTGATGGAGAGAGTGAAGAAAAGTAATGCTGGGGACAGTAAGGTAGAGGTCGCAAGGGACTTTATTACTGCCAATAGGGCACTGAGAGAGACTACAGAGCAGCACAGTTTCATGAGAACTATGCTGTATGCTGTAGTTATGAACAAATTTAAAAGGAGAGCGACAGATGAGGGAGAAGATAACAGTGAGGAGGAAGCCAGGGGGTGGGAGATTGGGAGTGCAATGACAGCAGTCATGTTGAGCACAGCAACTGCTGCTCATGCTGTAGATGAGTGGGCACATCAATTCACTGAAGTGCAAGAAGTCATGCATGAACAAGTGTGGTTAAGGCCCATGCTTGAGGAGATTGTTAAGGAACTATTTATGAAGTCTACCTTAGGCTTAAAGGCAAGGGTCACTGTTGGTGCTGCCACAAGCATGCTTGATTTGGTGACCGATGTGTATGTGACGAACATGTTTTGGAGAAATAAGAACTATGGGCACTTTAACGCTTCTTTAGCAAGTTTGGTAGTGTCAATTGGGCTTCAGTTGGTTGCTGTTTGGTCATCAAATAGAAAGTTGGGGATGAAGAGGGTGCTAAGGGAGTGTATTCCAATCATGCTTGGGTACAAGCCTGCAGTTGATGCTTACAGGGTAGCAACTGCAGCAAAGCAAGAGGTCGGAGCTGCATATGACCCAATGTTGGAAATGACAGTCATGAAAGTTGTTGAGATGTTTGCTGAGGCCATCCCCGGAGTGATCATCCAACTTATGGCTATAGCAACAAGTGACAAAGATGTTGGAACTTCAGCATGGATTTCAGTTGCAGTGTCAGCAATTACAGCAGGCTTTGCCTCAGCAACAATCAGTTATGACTGGGACACAGACCCTGCTAAGAGAGAAGAAACACCAGACTTCTATGGTTATATACCTGCAAAAGCAAGTAAGAGAACGGTAGTATTCGCTTCCATGCTGCTCTTGACAGCAGGTATGCTTATAATAAGGTGCATGACAATAGTTCTTCTTGGGTTGATGGGTGGTAGATGGACCTTTCTCTACATTGGAGCCGACCTTGGTCTGTACTTGATGGTTAAAATTTTGAGGGGAGACTTCTGGTATTGGGTACCATTGGGAGGAAACATAGAATTTGTGAGTAGCATTTTGCTAAGAGTGATGGTAAAGATCGTTGTAGACTTCACTTCAATGGTACACTTTCGACATCCTAATGAAGTAGGAGGAGCCTATTGGTTGTTTGGTCTTGTGTTGACAATAGGGAGCCTACCAGTGTCAATATATGTAGCTTCACCTTATGTTGATGAGAGAGCTATTGATATTGCTTCATCAATTGTGAGTAATTTCATTCTAATGACCATCCTATGCTTTGCTGTCTTCTTTTTGAATATTGAGAGGAAGTACTGGTACACCTTCTGGAGCACGCAGAAATCAAAGGACTATTCTATGACATATTTCCTTGAAGGGGAAAATGATGAAATAAAGTTTGAGGTCTTTGGATGCTCAAGGCATCATTGGGTCTCAATTGAAGGAGAAATTAAGAAATGGATTGAGTTAAACTGGGCTAAATGGGAAGAGGAGAAACCAGACTGGTTTACTGATGTGATAAAGGCTAAAGTACCTGTAGATTTTCTTCCAGAAGATGGAGATGCAAGAAGAAGAGAGAGTGTGAGGAGAGCAAGTGTGGATGCTGAAGCTGAGGGTGGTCTAGCAGGTTCTTTGAGAGCAAGTATGAGGAGAGCAAGTGTTGGCTTGGACAGTGGAGGCGCACTGGTTTCTTCAAATGCTGTGAATGATACTACACAAGACTATGCAAGTTTAGATCCTAACCAAGTAGGAAAGTTGTTGGGTGAGCAACTGTTGGTTGCATTAAGTTTTAGGAAAAAGGGAATGACAAAGAAGGAAGCGGTCAGGTCATTTATAGGTTCAAACTATGTTCTGAGACAGGCTACAGAGAAGTACACATTTGTCACACCAATGCTTGGCGCTGTTGTCAAGAACAAGCTGTGCAAGTTGAAGAAGGTAGAGGGTAAGTCTGTAGAGCTGGGAGAGAAGGAAGGAAGAGAGATTGGTGAGTCTCTAGCAAGGAGTTTGGCTATTAATACTCTGCCAGTTGCCGCAGTTGATGCCTTCATATTAAATTTTCCTGCTCTACAGGAGCTTGATGTGGAATATGAATGGTTCAGACCTATGCTTGAGACAATTAGCTACAAGCTTTTGGAGGAAGTTCCTTGGGGGTTGAAGGCAAGGGTTACTGTTGGAGCAATAACCAGTATGGCAGATTTGCTGACAGATGTGTATGTGACGTACATGTTTTGGGATGATAAGAAGTATGGGTACTTTAAGGCATCTTTGGCAAGTTTGGCAGTGTCAATTGGGCTTCAGATGCTTACTGTTTGGTTTCAGAACAGGAAGTTAGGGATGGTGAGGGTGCTGATGGAGTGGTTTCCTATTTTGATTGGATTTAAACCTGCAGTTGATGCTTATAGGGTAGCAACTGGAGCAAAGCAAGAAGTTGGGACAAAATTTGACCCTATGCTTGAGATGTCATTCATGAAATGTAGTGAGATGTTTGCTGAGGCCATCCCTGGAGTCATCATCCAACTTATGGCTATAGCAACAAGTGACAAAGAAGATGTTGGAACTTCAGCATGGCTTTCAGTTACAGTGTCAGCAATTACAACAGGCTTTGCCTCTGCAACAATTAGTTATGACTGGGACACAGACCCTTATAATAGAGAAATGGCACCAGACTTTTATGGGTACATACCAGCAAAAGCAAGCAAGAGAACATTAGTGTTTGTGTTTATGTTGCTGTTGTCAGCAGGAATGCTTATAATAAAGTGTACAACAATAGTTCTTCTTGGGTTGATGGGGGGTAGTTGGGCCTTTCTTTACATTGGAGCTGACCTAGGCCTGTACTTGTTGGTTAAGATATTGAGAGGGGACTTCTGGTATTGGGCACCATTGGGGGGGAAGACAGAGATTGTGAGCAGTTTTCTTGGCAGACTCATCGTAAAGATCATAACAGACTTCACATCAATTGTGCACTTTAGACATCCTAATGAAGTTGGTGGAGCGTACTGGTTTTTTGGTCTTGTGTTGACAATGGGAAGCCTCCCAGTGTCAATATATATAGCTTCACCTTATGTTGATGAGAGAGCAATTGATATTGCGTCATCAATTGTGAAGTATTTCATACTAATAACTATCATATGCTTTGCTGTCTTCTTTTTGAACATTGAAAGGAAGTACTGGCACACCTTCTGGAGTACACAGAGGTCAAAGGATATGACAATGTC
This sequence comes from Triparma columacea, assembly GCA_030267965.1. Taxonomy (NCBI): domain Eukaryota; class Bolidophyceae; order Parmales; family Triparmaceae; genus Triparma; species Triparma columacea. The sequence goes on from BRYA01000697.1 coordinate 16,615, forward strand.
ATTTTTCTTGGAAGCCGAAAGTGATAAATTAAAGATTCAAGTCTTTGGTAGCTCAAGGCATCATTGGGTGTCAATTGAAGGAGAAATTAAGAGATGGGTTGAGATGAACTGGGCAAAATGGGAAGAGGAGCAGCCAGATTGGTTAACTGATGTGAGAAAAGCAAGTGTCCCAGAGGAGTTCATCCCAGCAGATGGAGATGCTAGAAGGAGAGAGAGTGTTAGGAGAGCAAGTGTTGATGCTGAAGCTGAGGGTGGTCTAGCAGGTGCTTTGGGAAGAAGTATAAGGAGAGCAAGTGTTGGAGGCGCTGCTGGTGGAGTTATTATATGGATAGGAGGTGGGAAGGCTAAAGTAAGCAGTGTTAAGCCGATAAAAGATGAGGATGAGGATGGGGAGTAACTAAAGGGGCAGCAACATTTGTAGGACAAATTGATTTGATTTGGTATAGTTGTGGTTATTGTATAACTGTGAGTATAATGGAAATGTAGAAGATGTGTATTGGGATGAATTAAGGAGTGTGAGTGTGGTTGTGGAGAGGGGAGAGAAAAAAAGGGGCGAGAGTAGAGAAGAGGAGGATGTGAGGTGGAATGGTGTGTGTGTGTGAAAGTGTATATGAAAATATGTGTGTGTGTGGGAATGAATGTGTAAGTTTGTAGTGGTTTGTAATGATTTGAGTGATTTTAAGTGGATTGGTAGAAGTTTTAAATGGATTGTAGTGATTTGGAAGTAGTTTGATTGTGGTTTGAAGTGGTTTGAAGTGGTTTGTAGTAATTTGTAGTAATTTTTTGTGTTTTGTAGTGTCTTGTAGTGTGGGTTAGGGTTAGGGTTAGGGTTAGGGTTAGGGTTAGGGTTAGGGTTAGGGTTAGGGTTAGGGTTAGGGT